>CAUYSK010111388.1:0-27258 GCA_963575035.1 Avahi laniger
AATAAACCAATCTCAATTATTTATTTTTAAATGAACTTCAAGTTGAACATGGATTTAGTCCAGTCTACTGCAGCTGTCCCTCAGTATCTGTGGGGAATTGATTCCAGGGCCCCACTGGATACTAAAACCCAAGGATGCTCGACTCTGATATAAATTACATAGTATTTACATATAACCTATGCACATCCTCCCATATATTTTAAATCATCTCTAGATTACTTATAATATCAAATACAATTTAAACGCTATGTACATGGTTGTTATATTATTTCGGGAATAATGACAAGAAAAAAGTCTGTACATGTTCAGTACAGATGCAACCATTCATTTTTTTTTAACATTTTTGGTTTGCTGTTGGTTTAATCCACGGATGCAGAACCCATGGACAGAGAAGGCCAACTGTATATGTTTATATCTGTGGTAGCCTTAAGGCTCAACATAATTCTTATGTATCAAGGAGACATCTATGTCTACCAGACCGTGTACTTAAGCAAGAAAGTATACTAATGTATTTTTAAAGATTTTCACAGCAGGAGTTGTAACCAGAAGAATTTTCTGCCAACCTTCAGTTAGCAACATGGTAAATTAAACAGAGTACACTATTCCATCCATATTTTGATTAATTGTGTTCTGCATAAAAGTATATGACCCATAAGTGGAAAATAGGTGATATATGGTAATAAATATAGACTACTTGTGCCTCAATGTAGTACTAATCTGGTTTCTGATGTAGGTTTTGAGGTGATGTTGGAAAGGGTATTTTTGGAAGGTGGAGAAAGAAACTTAGGCTCAGTAACAGTCTATATAAGGATGAAACTGGAAATTAAGTTTTGGGTGATCTTTAAGGTATTCCAGTTGGCTGTAGACTAATAACATCAATTGGAAGTCACTTGGCCCTAGGGTTGTCTTCACAAGGCAGATCACCAACTCCCTAAGTATAGTCAAAACATTTGATCTACAATGCATAGAAGTAAGTCTGACCCTGATTCCACTGTGGAACCTTACCTACTTACTCTTTCTTCCCTGCTCTTCCATTATGCCCTTCAATGCCACTATTTATCCTATAACAACCAAGAGGTGGCCTCAATGGCATACCAGAGATCAGGCAAACCAATTCATGCGTCTAGGGTCACAGAGCAGTTTCTTCAAACTCAGAGGCTCCTACTTCTTACTCAGAATCTTCTCTAACTATCCCTGTTTATTTTTAGTAACCAAATTTCATGAGTATTTTGTAAGATTGCTAACCCCACAAAGTTACAGCTTTTCTTTCTTTCCTTCACAGACTAAAGTATCACTCGATGAGAGATTCTCTAAGCTGAAAGTTAGAAGAACACTATTAACATCTGAAGACCAAAAGGTCTGTTTCTCTTAAAAGTCTGCTGTTAACAGGGAAATTGTAGTGAATTATATTCAAAAACATTTACGAAAGCATTTCAAGCATTTATTCTTTCAGTATTGAACTTTTTACTCTTCTTGTGAAAGTATTTTTTCCTTATGTAAGTTTTAATATAAGTAATCTGCCAAACTAAATGTTTACATGGAAGAAAAAAATGTTTAGCTTTGTTTGCATAAAAGAATAGGAAAGTGAGCAAGAAAGAAGATTTTGAATGATAGATTTTAGAAAAACAGCCATATTTACAGAATTGTATGTCTTTACAACATTAGAGAATTTGTTTCTTTGTTTTAATTTGTTCCTTGAGCTCTAGAACCTACCTTTGAGTCTTAAGAAAGCTCTATTTCATCAACCTAGCAAAGCAATTAATGAGTACCTTTTCTGAAATATTCTGTGCCTCAAAGATCAGTTAGTAAGACTGAATTTTGCTATTTGACTACTAAAATGCTAAATTTGTATCCTAGCTTTTATAGTTTTTCTAGGAATTTGTGCTTTTACTTTTGATATAAACTTATAAGACTTTAAAACTCTTCTGTCATTTTTTGTGAACACGTTAAATAAATTAAATTTAAATATAAACATGACTCTTTTCCTGTCCATTGATACATGATGTCCCAAGTAATAGTGATCTTGATATGCGCAGATTATCAAAGTGAAGTTTGGACCTCAACTACTGTGTCCGGCTAAAATTATTGTTAGGGTATACTGAAAATGGTAAGTTTATAACTATGTGGTACTTCCATGTAAGGCTGGTGATTTTTAGCCTAATTTAACAAATTCCGTCCTCACATTTAATAGTTAATTGTGCAAGGAAAATGTAATACAATATAGAGATATAGGAAAATTGGAATCTAGTCTGGTTCACTTGTACCGTTGCTTTCCGAACCAAATTAACAGACAGTAAAGACTTTCATAATAATATATGAGTGGATTAATAAAATGTGGTGTATGTATACCATGGAATATTACTCAACTACAAAAAACAATGGTGAACTAGCACCTCTTATACTATCCTGGATAGAGATTGAGCCCTTCCTTCAAAGTGAGAGATATCATAAGGATGGAAACACATGTACCACATGTACTTGCCATCAAATTGGTACTAATTGATCAACACTAAGGTGCTCACATGGTAGTAATACTCACTGGGTGCCAGTCAGGTGGGGGGTGGGGTGGGGGGATAAACCCACAACTAATGGAGGCGGAGTGGAGCCCTCTGTATGGAGGAAGGGCACACTTGTAGCCCTGGCTTGGGCAAGGCAAACGCATTACATGTAACCAAAATGTTTGTACCCCCATAATATCCCGAATTAAAAAAAAGCATTGTGTTGAGAAGCAAAATGATCATCAGTTTGACTTAAGGTCTGTAGACTTTGCTGTAGCTTTGCTATAGAGAAATACAATATGCCTGAAGCTTCTTAATGTAGTTTGTATCAAGTGATTTGGAGAGAGAATTTTCTTCTGGTTATAAAGCAATACATGTTAGTTGCAGAAATTTTATAAAATACAAAATACCCAAAATTATCACATACACACATACAATTGTAATATCTATGTCCATATTTATTTTCCTGTCACTACGATTTCTTCCACAGTAAAGCTTTTTACAGTATTTATCTAATTCCCCATTGATGGACAGTTAGGCTATTTCCATTTTGAGTTTTTGTAAACTATGCTTGTGATGAGGTTCCACACACCTATCTCTTTACAGTATGTCTCCGATTGATTCCATATGATAATTTTCCAGAAGTAGAGTTGCTAGATCAAATAGTACATATTTAGAATGTTACATGTATAGGTAAATTGCTGTACAGAAAGGTTGTACCATATGACATCCCCACTACCAGAATATGAAAAGGCTTGTTTTCTTATACCCTCATCACCAGATAATACAGGATACATATACTGTTTTCAATGTCTTGTTTGCCAATGGGTATAACAGGTAATGAGAGACATGATAAGGCAATGAACCTAGCGATATTTTGCAAGCTTCAAATGGTCTTTTTTCTATGTTAAACAGCAGCCATATATTAATAACTCACAATTCTCTCCCTCTCTAACTTGAATAACTTTACAAGTACAGGAGCACAAATGATCAGTTTGGACAATGCCCAGAGATAAGCACTCTAGCCATTTGGCAGTATGTGAAAAAAGAAACAGGCAAACTGAGTTTTCTATTTTTGCCTCACCAATCCTAGCCTCCCCCAATCATAGCATTAATTTTGCAAGTGTGGTCTTCAGACCAGCATTATCAGCATCATTTAGGAACTTGCAAAGTCTCAGCCCTCACCCAAGGTTCATTCAACCAGAAACTCTGATGTGGGCCCCAGCAATCTATGTTTTAACAAATCCTCTAGAGAATTCTTGTACATACTAAAGTTTGAGATTACACAGTATACTACTCCTTAGTAGTAACCAAAATTCCTACCCAAGATCAGATGAAATTACAGTGCCTACTCCCTGTCTACCTCTCTCCATCTGTCTCAATATTTCTGTTTTGTCCCCAGTGCCTAACAAAGTGCCTGGTATATAGAAGGTGTTCGATAAATATTTGTTGAATGGAAGAGCATTGCCAAAATGCAATAAACAAAGATTGGAAAAAATGCACCAACACATGTTAGAATTTGGGAACAATAGGAAATTTGTGTTTTCCCACATTAACTTTAATATATTTTACAAATTTTGAATTTAATTACTGTAAGGCTGGTGGCGGGCACCCCTCCCCTCCCTAAAGAAAAAGAAGCCCATGAGTCCCACCCTAAACTGTAACAAAGAACTCTCCACTTTGCCTGCCAAAAGTTTGCGCAGAAGAGAAACCTCCATCCCCCAACTCCAAACCCTTTATAAGCCCGCTCAACACTTCCGGGTGTGCGACTTCTCTGGCCACCTCTGTCAGAACCAGTGAACCTCGCCCGGGAGCACTTTCTTTTCTCCTCCCCCAATAAAGCCTTGTTGCTTGCCCTTTACACTCTACTCGTCTTTCTTTCTCTGCCACCACCCATCCAAAAACCTTTCACTTACATTAGAAAAAAACACATTTGTGGGTAAAATAATAAGCCATAAGAGCATTTAAGTTGCTTTTTGATTTGTACATCTTACACCTTTAGTGGGAATTTGTTTGTTTTTTGCTGTGAGCGACTTGGCAGAAAGATTTCCTTACTCCAGCTGAGTGCTGAGTGACAACCAGCAGGTGGCAGCATTCAACTTCCAAAAACAGCCTTCCATCAACCTCTCACAAACCGCATTAAAAGAAAGAAAGAAAAACCTTATGATTAAACAACTTGTAGTGTGTTTGTATACTTCAGAAAATGGAAATTTGTTTGAAGCTGGAAAACATTTTATCCTTACAGCATAGTTTCCCAATTTAATTCGGACAGATAATCTTCAGGCTATTTAAATAACGAATCCTGAAAGTCCACTAATAAAGAGGAATGATGGCGTAATTCTGAATTTCTCAGAGCCACACTTGGAAGTTGTAGTGAAAATCAGCCTTCTGTGGAAATGTTTTGGCAGCTGCTTGCAAAGGGTGACTTTAAGACCTCTGAACAATTCCTCTCCTATCCCCACAGCTCTAAATAATGCTCCCCAAAATCATTTTCCTTTGCCAGATAACTGGGGAACATTAAACACTTGTTCCTTTTTAAAATTCAAATATCCCTAGATGAATTTGAATTGTCATAGAATTTTAATGTTGTTAAGTGATAAAATCTTGGGGTTATTTTTTAAGGGAAAGAAGTCTGAGACTAAGGGCTTAAACAACTTTCCCATGATCATATAGCTAGTTAGTGGCAGACCTAAGTAAAACAAGGCCTATGTCCCCTACCTTCAGCCCAGTGTAGGCTTTGTATTTGTTTGTATTTTGCTATATATCACACTGCTTTGCTTTATGAATATATACCTTGCAATGATATGCTGTCCGGACTTGCTTTAAAATATTCCAACAATCAATTAATAAATCACCCATTCATTAAAATATAATTATATATGTATAAATTACATATTATTTATAAATAAATAATGTACAATATATGAAAATTCTATAATAAAGAT
Source organism: Avahi laniger (assembly GCA_963575035.1). Taxonomy (NCBI): domain Eukaryota; kingdom Metazoa; phylum Chordata; class Mammalia; order Primates; family Indriidae; genus Avahi; species Avahi laniger. The sequence continues at coordinate 5,444 of CAUYSK010111388.1, forward strand.
TGTTTTAAAAGATTTTATCTTATTATACCTTAGTTTGAGTAAGTATACTAGACTCTTATGAAAGCATATCCAGATTAGAGAACCAAAAAACGTAAAAAAAGGAAGAGTGGAAAATGGAGAGTTTGAGAATGTAAACAAACTTATAATTCCTTCCTCATCTAAGTTGTGATACTTGACACAACTTGGTTGTGTGATCTTAGGGAAGTCATTTTTCCCTCTATAAGCTTGTTTCTTTATCTGGTAAGTGAAGTCTTTAGAAAAGATGGTCTCAAGGGTCCCTGGAAGGAATACACATCTCAGTTCCCTAAAAAAAAAAAAATACCAAATATTTAAATTCCTCTTTGAATTTTCTGAAGGAGATAACAAAGGAAGCCTCAGATCAGGGCAAGCCCCCATGGTCCTGACTAGATCATTCCTGACAGCTAAGTAGCCCCATGACCCCCGGTTCTTCAGAAGGCTCCAAGGCCACCAGTTTTGAAATGGGACAGAAGTCTTTGGCAAGCAGCCATACTCACTGTTGCAGTTTCCACATGGCCTGAGGAGGGTACCCAAGGAACATGGCTTTGGGTCACTCTGATGGCCACCCCTGACTTCCATTTGAATGTAAGAACATGGCTATAGGAGACCAAAATTTAAATCCCATCTCTGCCACTTCCTAGATGTGTCTGATCGTAGCTATTTCCAGTTGTCAATTTCCCCATATATAAAATCCTTGTGAGAAGTAAGATAATAAACTGTTAGCACAGTGTCTACAACATACTAAGTATTCAATAAAGGTGATTAGGAAGGTAGATAGAGATGTAGACAGAAAGGAGATGGGGTAATATATTTGTGATATTATTAAATTCTTGCCCTCCAGGGGTTCATCTCCTTCCCATTCAAGTTGCTAGTCATTTCTGTACTCATTGCCTCAGTGGTGGTATATGACTATCATAATGAAGTAGAAAACTCCACTGACAAATCTCCCTGCTATCTCCCCAAACAGCTGTCACTCTAGCCTCTATAAACTGCAGGCGCCAAGATGGATCAAGACCCTGCCCCCGCTAAAGATAACCTCATTGTAACCGTGTCCCACTCCTAACCTCATTGTAACCGTGTCCCACTCCCCCTTTAACCAAAATGGATAAAAGACTGCTACATTCTTTGTTCGGGGCTCAGAATTTGGGAGGAAAAATCCCCTCTGAGTCCACCGGCGTATATAAACCTGTTTTGCTGTATTTCTGTGTGAGTCTCGGTCTATTCGCGGTCAATTCTGCCGTAACAATAAGGCATAAACAGTGGGATCTTTCTGCCTTAAGAGGGAAAAATCTTCAAGAATGGTAGGCTGGAGCCAGCTCTAACTGGCTCCTTGCGATGAAATTAACATAAAATTAACCTTTTTAAAGTGAATAATTCAGTGGCACGAATCTAGTTCCAAAACATTTCCATCACTCCAAAACAAAACCCCATATCCATTAAGCAGTTACTCCCTATTTGTCCTCCCCCAGCCTCTGGGAACCATCAGTCTACTTGCTATTTCTATGGATTTTCCTATTCTGGATATTTCATATAAATAGAATCACATGACCTTTTGTGTCTGACTTCTTTCACCTAGTATAACGTTTTCAAAGTTCATCCACCTTGTAGTATGTATTAGTAATTTTCCTTTTTATGGCTGAATAATGTTTCGTTGTATGGATATACCAGTTTTGTTTATGTATTCATCAGTAATAAACAGTTGGGTTGTTTCCACTTTTTAGTTGTCATGAATAATATTACTGTGAACATTCCTGTATAATTTTTGTGCGTGTGAACATATGTTTTCAATTCTCTTAGGTATATACACAGAAGTAGAATTGCTGGGTCATGTGGTAACTCTGTTACCAGAGTTGGGAATAGATGCCTATAATCAGCAACCCAGAGCAGTTGGAAATAAACACATGAAAAGATATTCAACATCATTAGCCTTCAGGGAAATGCAAACCCAAACCTCAGCGAGCTACCACTTCACATCCACTAGGATGGCTATGATCAAAAAGGCAGACAATAACAAGTGTTGGTGAGGATATGGAGAAATTGGAACCCTCACACATTGTTGGTGAGATTGGAAAACGGTGCAGTTGCTTTAAAGACAGTCTGGCAGTTCCTCACATGCTTAAACAGAGAGCCTTTGCATTTGTGAATGTTTTTTGGGCACAGGAGGGAGTGGTCAGGGCCTGAACAGAATAGCTAGGGAGCCTCCCCCTCCTCCTCTGGGGGTTTGGTAGTCATTAAACACATGCCCATTGAGATAGACAGAAGGATATGTGGATATGATATTCATCTCTTTGGTGTCACTGTCACATCCTACCCCCACCCCCGCCTCTCATCTCCCCAAGTGGTAGGCATTCTATTGCAATAGGAATTCTCTCCAAAACGACTGGTGCAGAAAAGATTGCCTATGCAGTTCACATGTATTTTCATGCTCCTGGATCTTATTCCCACCATTCTACTTCTGGAAATGCCTTCCTCATTGTTTTCACCCTATCTAGATCTTTCCCATCCTGTGAGATCCAGATCAAATCCTGCCTTCTTTGTAAAGTATTTCCTCAATTAAATCTAGGATAAAAGTGCCCAGTGACTTGGGAGCTTAGCTTCTAGATATCCTAGTATTCTTAACTGAACATCATAAAATGCTGTTTTATTTAACTTAATATAGTAAAATACATGATTTTTTGGTTGTATATTCTACCTAATGCTAGAAAAACAGTGGCAGGCACAAAGAGTTTAAGAAATAGTTAAGGAAGATAAATTTAAAATGGAGCGAATGTGAACTAACTTTTGTGTGTAATGCATTGGTAATAGACTTTCACTGTTTGATTTTACTTAGAATGCTAATGCTTTGTGGCCATACTGTGTGTCTTCCCTTGGATAACAAGTAAGTGAGATGAGAAATAGGCAGGTTTGGATTCTGGTCCTAATTTAGTTGCTAACTAGGTATATCATCTTTGAGCTCCCTTAACCCTTCCTATAAATAATTGGAAAATGAGAATGGAACTACCTATCGATAAACAATTCCTACAGAGTCTGTCTTCTTTCCTTTGCTACCCCTTTTCGCCAGTATCATTTCCCTGGTTCACACTTGCGTCATCCTTAGCCTAGGCCCTTGCTACTCAAAATGTGATCTTCACATTCTATAAAAAAGACATCTGCACTCAAATGCGTATAGCGGCACAATTCACAATTGCAAAGATGTGGAAACAACCCAAGTGCCCATCAATACATGAGTGGATTAATAAAATGTGGTATATGTATACCATGGAGTTCTACTCAGCCACAAAAAACAACGGTGATCTAGCACCTCTTGTATTATCCTGAATGGAGCTGGAACCCATTCTACTAAGTGAAGTATCCCAAGAATAGACAAATAAGCACCACATGTACTCACCAGCAAATTGGTTTCACTGATCAACACTTAAGTGCACATATAGGAATAACATTTATCGGGTGTTGGGCAGATGGGAGAGGGGAGAAGGGGATGGGCATATACATACATAATGAGTGCTATGTGCACCATCTGGGGGATGGACACACTTGAAGCTCTGATTGGGGGAGGGGAGACAAGGGCAACATAACCTAAACATTTGTACCCCCATAATATGCAGAAATTAAAAAAAAAGGAAAAAAAAGAAACATAAAAAAAAAATGTGGTCTTCAGCCAAGCAACAGCTTGTTAGAAACACAGAATCTTGGGCTTTACTCCAGACCTACCAAATCAGAATCCACATTTTAACAAGATCTTTAGGCGATTCATATGCACATTAAAATTTGAGAAGCACTGGCCTAGACTAATTACAGCCTCTTAGCTAGTTTCTCTGTCCCTACTCTGGCCCCTTCCTGCCTACCTTGTACATTGCAAGTAGGAAGATCTTTTCAACAGACCAAGATTATATTACTTCCCTATTTAAAATCCCTCAGGAAGCCTTGCATGGTGGCATATGCTTGTAATTCCAGCTACTCGTGAGTCTGAGGCAGGAGCATCACTTGAGCCCAGGAGTTGGAGGCTGCAGTGTGCTATGATCATGCCTGTCAATCACTACTGCACTCCAGCCTAGACAGCACAGTGAGACCCCAGCTCTAAAGATAAACAAATAAATAACATAAAATTCATCAGGCTCCCTACTATAAAGTAGCAATATACAGAGAGGATAGGTACTAGAATCAAATATATTATTAATAAGTTCAAGTCCTGTCTGAACCATCTACTAGTGTTGTGACTTTTGAGAAGTGATACAAACTTCTTTTGGTTACAGTTTCTTCATTTGTAAAATGGCAAAAAAAAAAGTCTAACCCCATGGGGTGGGGTGACAATTAACACAATGACTGCTACACTGGAAAAAAAAATTTCCATGGGGCCAAGGTGTTTTATTATGAAAAATATAAAAAAATCTTTGAAAACAAAATGATCTTTTCTAATTTAATGAAAAATTTGTCATCTTTCATTGTTTTCTGTGCATGAGTTATATGTAACTTGAAAATAGTTCTCGCAGCTCCTAAGGTGAAGAGACATGTGAGTTACATATACTTCACGAGGCTCAGGGCTCAACACTAGCGTGAGTTAAATACAACTCATATGGCAGTTACTGTGTTAAATGAGTCTGTATATGCAGACATTTTTGGAGATGAAAATGTGATGTTTGGGATTTAGTTACAAATAGTCCATGACAGTGGAGGAGATGTGGAGGGGAATAGAGATGAAACAGGACTGATGTGGCTGATTGTGTTTTCCAAATATGTCTGCAACAATATTGCCCATCCTATGTGGTCTTGTACAGTGTGACCTTGCCACCCACCCCTCCTCGAAGACGTTGAATCTAATTCCACTCTCTTTGGATCTTAGCAAGCCTTATAACTCATTTAGAACCAACATAGCAGAAGTGATGCTGTGTGACTTCTGAGGCAAGGTCAGAAAAGGTCATGAAGCTTCCACATAGTTCTCTTGAGATACTTGCTCAGGGAGAAGCCAATAAGAAGTCTGACTACCCTGAGACCGTCATGCCAGAGAGGCTCCATTTAGGCACTCCAGTCAACAGTTCCGGCTCCTCTCAGCCTTCCAGCCATTTCCATGAAGCCCTCAGGTACAGGAATCTTGGATCCTCCAGACCAGCTCATCTGCCAGCTGAGTACTACTCAGTGGCCTTGGTGCTACAAGGAGCAGAATTGCCCAGGCAAGCGCTGCCCAAATTCCTGGCTCCCCAAATCGCTGGATGTAATGAAATCCTTGCTGTTTTATGCCATTAAGTTTGGAGGATAGTTTTTTTATGCAGCAATAGACTACCAGAACAATTGGCATGAGTTGATAATTGTTGAAGCTGGGTAATGGACACATGGAAGTTCACTATTCCATTTTTTTCTGCTTTTACATATGTGTGAAATTTTTTATAATAAAGAGTTTTCAAAAAGCAAATGTATGTAAAGTACTCAGCTCAAAGTTAGTCATCAGTAAATAGTAGCTATTGTTAGTGTGAATGAAAGTAGTCAATAAATGGTAGCTGTTATTATTGTGAATGGAATGAAGTTCAAAGTTGGTAGTATAGCATTCAAAGTCCTTTTGCTAACCTGGCTCCTGCTCCTTCAAACTCATCTCTCACCAACTCACACCTTTCGCTTCATTCTTACATACTCCAGAAATTACCAGAATACTTACAGTTCTTAGAATATGACATGCTGTTTTATGCCTCCATGCTACTGTCTATGTTGCTTTCTGTTTTGGAGGCTATTTTCCCATCTTTGTTCCATATAATCTTTCCAGATTTAGCTCAGATACAACCCCAACAGGGAAGCGTTTGTTTTTTGTTTTTGTTTTTGCTTTTTTTTTTTTTGAGACAGAGTCTCACTGTGTTGCCTGGGCTAGAGTGCTGTGGTGTCAGCCTAGCTCACAGCAACCTCAAACTACTGGGCTCAAGAGATCCTCCTGCCTCAGCCTCCTGAGTAGCTGGAGCTACATTCATGCACCACCATGCCCGGCTAATTTTTTCCATATATTTTTAGTTGTCCAATTAATTTCTTTCTATTTTTAGTAGAGACGGGGTCTTGCTCTTGCTCAGGCTGGTTTCGAACTCGTGAGCTCAAACAATCCTCCCGCCTCGGCCTCCCAGAGAGCTAGGATTACAGGCGTGAGCCACTGCGCCTGGCCGGGAAGTGTTTTTTGACACAGAATTTGTTCCTCTGGTTGTTAGGCCCCTACTCTAAGCAAATTTCCTCCAAGGCATCAAGACTAGTTTATTATGTTTCTGTGCGTGCTTGTCTGTTTCCTTTTACCGGACTGTGAAATCTTCCCCACTGTGCTGTGTGGGGATTCAGCAGGGAACATGACAAAGTCTTAACATTCTTGAAGCTTACAGTGCAAGTAGGGAAGTCAGACAATAAACAAATAAATCTATAATTAAGTTGTGATAAGTCCTATGAAGGATACAAGCAGGATATGAGGAGAGAAGGGGGAAAAAAGGGAAGTTCTCTCTGAAAAATGTCCACAAAATGATGCTTCGTTTGAGCTGGGAGGATGAGTAGGAGTTAACCTTATTCTTATGTTTAAGCCAAGGCCTAGCACAAGGCTTGGCACGTAGTAGGATACATTAAATACTTATTGAATGAACTAACTCTGCCTCAATCACAAGTTTCTTGTGAGGATCACATGTGATAACATCTGCAAAAGTTCTTTGGAGAGTATAAAGTACAACACAAATGCAACTTTATTACAGACTATATCCTGAGAGGATAGGAAGCAGAATTCCCTCTTTTATCAGTAAACTTCTGCAGACAAGCAAGTTCTGCCCTAGCCAAGCGTATCCAGGCATATAGTCTTCTCCCCAAACATAATTTTCCCAATCTGTTTGGATCATCAACATAGCCTTTAATGAGATACAGGAGGGAGTAAACACATGGCTTGTGTGGGTGTAGGTTTGGATGAAGTCTTATGGCAGGAAGGCAGCCAGCTCTAGTGCATTGACTTGAAGATCAAACCAGATGATTTTCAAGGATGGAGGGGGGTTGCTAAGGAGAGTGGGAAGTGGGAACGGTGATTAAGAATGGTAATACTAACTCCATGTTTGCCCCTCAATATGATTTGAATCTATGTTCAAGTGCCTGAGTTCCTCCTCTCCCTTTTCTTTACCTCCCTGACTTATGGTTGTCCAAATATCTCCCGTTTTCAGTAAGACCGGAAGAGAATTAACACATGTTTAGCATCTACTATGTGAAAGACACTTAAATGTGCTTTTAAAACACAAAAAGAGTCAGGGAGTCAGACCGTCTAGACTTGTACCCTTCACATCAGAATACCTGAATCAAAACAATCTACTTAAAGTGTATTTACCATAGTGCAGATACTTTATGTCCAATAAGGTAGGCTTGTCTATCTCTCGATTAAAATTATCATTACTCAAGAAAAGTATATTGCCATGTTGCATGTAAGTTGTGTGCTTTCTAGCCCCAGCTCTCCCTCCCTCTATGAGAAATAGGCGAGTCTATTTACCACTCTGGATCTCGGGCCCATCTGTCCATGAGGGCGTGGATGATACGAGTGATTTTCAAACTGTGTTTCTGTGGGAATCTAAAGTTTTGAGCAGGGGATTCGGGGGACACTGAGGGTAAAGAGCAGAATTGGCAGGGAACTAAGTACACTCATTTTGCTTCAACCAGGGCAGCTAAATCCTGCTACCATCTTTTTATTTATTACTCTTTCTAATAAGGTTTCTATTAAAATAAGGGTTTTATTTATAAAATATTTTTTTTCTAACCACCCAAGTAGATATCTAAGACTTATTTCTGTGCTAAAATTCTATGGTTTTAAAGGAATTCTGTAACTAGTCAAATATTGAGTGCAATAATGTATCTCTAAAGGAAAGTATAGCTTAAAAAGCACTTTGAAACCATTATCTCATTTGATACCTAACACAACTCTAAGGTTTAAAGAATGAGAGATCAGGAGAATGGGAACTCTTTGCCTGAGCTCCTACAGCTAGGGAATGAAAGAACCAGGACTGGAAACCAGGTCTTTTGATGTTGGTTGCTTATCTAGTCTCCACTGCATTATATTCCAACACTTCTCAAAATTTTGTTCTGGTACAAAACAATGAGGAAAAAAGTCCCTCAGAAGCAATGTTGGGCAGCATAGACACTGCAGTCAGAAAGTTCGTTGGCACCCTGGGAATTTTAGTTGCAGAAGTGGAATTAACTAACTATACCTTCAATATGTTCAATTCCCACAGGCCACACTTGGAAAGTACCCAGCCAGAGCATTGAGCTGTTCCTCCTGTCTTTCTACAAGAGAGAACTTGTCAAGGAAAATGATGTAACTGATCATCTAGTCATTCCCATCTCTCCATAGGAGAATGACTAGAGAATACACAAATGCCTTGTTGACTTCTTAAGCAAAGATCTTAACTTGGACCTTTACATAGATGGTTATGGCTGGAAAGAAACATAGAGATTACTGAGACCAACAATACAAAACTAGGAATCCAGAAAATTCTACCGATGGACATAGAGCTGGCTTAGTGGCAAATTTAGGACAAAGACCTTTGGAGGCAGCATGGTATAATGAAATGAATGGACTCCTGAGTCAGATAGATCTGGGCTTGAATTTGAACTCCTGCTTTTCCACCTGTGCAGCTTGGGGCGGTTTACTTAATCTCTCTGAGCCTCAGCCTTCTAATCTGAAAAATTGGAATGATACCTCATCAGGGGTATTCAGAAAGGAGTAAATGAAGTAATTCCCACAAAGCTTCTACTAGGAGTAAATTCACTTCATTTTGCTGAACCTGTCTTTGAAATGTAGACAAAAATAGCTACTTTGTAGGATTAATACCATTTTGTAGGCTTGCTGTGGTTTTAAATGATATTCCAACTATTTAACAACTGGTAGAGCCCCACCACTGACCAATCAGTGCAGCACCTGCTGAAAACAATTGGTTTGACCATACTGGTGCATAATTGCTGCACAGCCAGTATCAGCCTTGATGTGGAAATTAAATGACATGAAACATAATAGATATGTAATGAATTATATTTATGTTTCTTTCCCTATCTGATCTTTTAGCCCTCTTTCCATCACATTAGGCTACTTACGTAGAAGAATTGAGCTCCTCCCCCATGTGAATTATGTAAATTGTATTTGTCTTTCTGATTTCTTAATTTTATTTGGGTTCCTTATTCAATAATGCTGTTTTAATGTCTTGACACTTCGATGGAATACATTTTATACTCCAATGATTTGAAATTTTAATTTCCATGATAATACCAGAGTGCTCATAATATCTATTCGAAGGGACTTTGGAAGAGTAAGTTACACATCTTATGAAGCTGCAATAGAGTGAGCTCACTCAAATTATCTTTGAGGAAAAGGTCTCTGTGTGATGTGAAAAGATTGATGTTTCTTGGAAAAGAGGCCAAAAGAGCCCAGGTCAGACCTAGAGTATGCAGTGATTTAAAAAGCTATAAAAAGAGTTGGAAATAGTAAGAAAAAAAGATGCTACAGATCTCTGGAGTCACAAATTGGTAACTAAATTAGTGCCTAATACTATTGTCAATAAATACCTGAGGAAGAAAGGAAAGGTGAGAAGAAAGAATCTGTGAATAATGTCTGGTTAGGGTGGAAATGTCTTAGAAAAGGAATAAGTGAGAAGAGGGAGGAGGGGATGGGTATATGCATACATAAAGAGTGCAATGCGCACCACCCGAAGGATGGACATATTTGAAACTCGGACTTAGGTGGGGGGGGCAAGGGCAACATACGTAACCTAAACATCTGTACCCCCATAATATGCTGAAATAAAAAAAAAAAGAAAAGGAAAAGGAATAAGTGAATTGATCGACCAGTCCACTAAAAGTCAAAGAAAGACCTGTTGCATATCCAGCACTGGGAGACTTCCAACTCTGTCTTATAAAGCTGTTGCTCTCTCCAAAGTCCCAACTAGTCCTTTCATCTTTGTCTACTTCTCAAGTTGAGACAGGCATTAAGTTAAAAAATGGGATCCCTTTTTGTTTGGAGGATATAGGACTTTGCAGGCATTATGCAGAGATTAGTGGCAGCTGGGAGCTCTTCCCAAAGGGTCAGCCCTCATCCTGATTAGGTCACCTGAAAAAACAAGGGAACCTTTAACTTTTAAAAGAGAATTTGCTGAGTCAAAATTTTTTCATGAATTATTGTTGGAAAAATCAGGGTGTTGTTAAGGTTCTGTTGACCTTTTTCCTAAAATCAACATTGCTATCAGAGAAAATAGCAAATATGGTTACTATATGTCCGTTTACATTAGGAATCTCGAGCACTTCCCAGAGAGAGGATGTTCCAACTTCAGATAACTGGGCACAGGTTTGGCAAGAAATATTTAGTTGGTAGAGGTTGTTTCTTTAGGGAGATGAAAAGACCTTTTAAACTACCTAAGTTCCTTTATTCTGATTTTATGTCATTAAATTATACTACAGTATAAAATCTACATAGTAAGTTGATTCTCTGAATGGACCTCCTGACCAAGGAGCTGAGCTGTGCAGAAAACAGGCAGTTCAGGCTTAGATTTTGGTGCAGTTCAGATTGGGAATGGTATTAGTCATTCTGGGGAACAGTCATCGTTGGGCAAGTTGACTCTCAAGGTTTTGGATCCACAGAGCTGAGAGAGAAGACACTTTTCCTTTGAGAACAAATCTCTTTGTCTTCTCCCACCCTGTTAGGGTTGATTTTTTTTTTGAGGGGTGTTGCCCCAGTTCTTTGGCTCCTGGCTTGGAAGAATCACAAGCCAGGCTGATGCGACAGAGAGATGACAGACACTTAGTATATCCACACAAGCAGCCGCCCACCTACACTTGTTTCTAACAACCCCACGTGGACAAAGTGTGACCATCCATGAAGTCTTGCTCCTCTTTGCACCATAGCCAATAGGACTTCCTCCTGATGTTTCCACCACAGCCCAGCAAGCTTTACTTTGCACTTCAGATTGGTTTTCAAAATTGTCTCTTGGAGAAATCTCTCTGTCAGAGTAGACTATTCTGTATTTTGTTGTGCCCAATAAGTAACTATTAATAATTATAGTCCAGTGGGCTACTGTTTACAGTGACTATTAAAATATTGTTCACTACTTTTCATTGTTAAAATGCTGAGAACCCACTTTATAGTATTTTACTATTCTTAAGTAGTAACAGAAAATGGCTTCTGGATATATTTTTGTTTCCTTCTTGAAAATTACTAAGAGTGGTTTGCTAATAACCATGTCTGTAAGGTGCAAGGCAAGGCCTCCAAAGTGGGCTGTCTATGTTTCTATCTTCTCAGGCATAATGAAGATGTTAAAATGAAGGAGGCGGGGGCAAGAGAGTTGAGAAGAGCCTGAGGAGGGTGAATAAAGTTAATTAGACATCAGGAAATCCTTTGAAGCTTCTTTGAAACCATGCTAGAAACCAATGAGGAGAATGGAGAGAATTAGTTTGGACTTTGCAGAGCCACGGCACATGCAAGGGTGTTCCTTGAGAGGGTTTACATGTGCAATCCTGTAAATTTTGGCCAAATATCAGGTTATAATACTGTGGAGACAAGTTCTCCAGTGACACATTAAATCATTCTCTGAGAATCTGTTGATTGGGATCTAGTTTCTTTTCATGACCCACAACGGAGCTAGAGCAATGCTCTCCTCCTCAAACTCAATATATTTATTGCTTGAAGAACAGGGTAGAATATGGGACCCTCTGCATGTTTGCACAGCAAGTGTACGAGAAAGGGGAAATCGTGGTTTCTTCTAAATCATGTTTCCCAGCTGAGGAACAGGCTGGAGCATGGGAGACATACAAAAGCATGGCAACCGTTTGGCTTGGCTTCTCTTTTCAGCAGGGTCACGATATCTTCTCTCGAAAGACAAGCCCACTTTCACGCCAGGCTGCAGGTGAGGTTTCAAAGGCCAGGGACTTGTTTCTCTCCCTTGCTACCCTTTCCACCCAGGTTTTCCCCTTACAAGAAGAATAAAGAATAGATTGAGAAATATTGAGTGGGCTAAAAGTCTGACAAATAATCAAAGATTTTCATAAAAAGAGAGAGTTTGGTAATTGTCACTTTACCCTGGTTTTGCTTGCAGTTGGTTCCCTGTTCAGCTGACTGGCCCAAGTGAATATTGAGACCACTGAACATCTAAGGGTTGAGGAGAGAGAGGTTCCATTTTCCATTTCCTGCCCTCTTGTTTAACTCTGCTTCCTCCTGGGCAAGGAGTTAATGAAGACATCACTTTTTTTTTTTTTTTTTGGAAATGAAGAGAGATAATAACTTTTCAATAATGAGAATAAGGAACTCTTAGCAAACATTGAATCTTTAAAAAATAGAGCCAAAACTAGGGGGAAAACCAGATATGGGGTTTCTAGAATCACTGAGTCTTAGGCATATTATTATCATTTATTGAGCATTTACTATGGGCCAGCCACTGCAAGAAGCATTTTACATAGTTTATCACATAGTTTATTAATCTTCACAACAATTTTGTGAAGTAGGTACAATTACTATCCCCATTTTGCAGATGGGGGAACTGAGGCTTACAGAGGTTAAGTAACTTACCCAAGTGCAAACAGCTATTAAGTGGTGAAAGTGGGATTCAAACCCAGGACTACTAAAAAAGCTGTTCTCTCAATCACTCTGCCACACAGTATATGAGAGGTGTTGGCTAGAATACCTTCAAGGGCATAATAACAATAATAGCTAACACTATTATGGAAGGTTTATCATGTGCTAGGCCCTATTCTAAAGACTACATATATCAACTTATTTATCCTGTACATCTCACACTCCATAGAGAAGGTACTATTTATTGGCCTCACTTTACAATAATAAAAGTGAGTCAGAGAGAAGTCACTGAATTTCCTAAGTTCACAGAACTAATAAATGGTGGAGCTGGGCTACAAATTTAGACAGTCTGACTCCAGAGACCATAGCTCTTAACTGCCAAGCTATGTTGACGGTAATATGTTCATATCTGTATGAGGAAGCTCGGTCCACTTTGAGGGTCAGCTTTCTTTGCTAGAAAGTTGTGCCTGCAGCTCAAAGGGACTCCTCAGAAGCGAGCAGTACAGTTCAAGAGTCCAGCATACAGCTGAGGCTCTTGCTCAATTCCTTCCCAAAATGCTTGTCTCCATTCCCCGTTAACCTGCATCTTTGAACAAACTGATATATAAGGAGTTCAGCAAAGGCAGATCTCAGCTGTGCCTTTAATGTCTGATGAGCCCGCTAGCACACTATGTTTTTCATTTGATCTAAAGGAGATCTAATGAGAGATCATTTCCTGATAACACATCGTCTGCTTTCAACATCACTAGGAAAGCTCTTTGCTGCAAACAATCCCTATTTTGGTTTAATTGCCTTTGAAAAGGGGGCACAAGAGGTAGCATAAACTCCTAAGAGCTTGGGTCTGATTTCCTGAGGTGTTCCATTTCAGAAGAGGCCCCTGACAACAGGCAGAGAATAAAAACAAGTGTGGTCTGGGGCAGACAGTGTTTTTCAAACAGTTGGCCAAATCTCTCCTGGCAGCCGGGAAGCAGCTGAATCATCAAACACTAGGCCTCTAACGAGATGGAGGCTGGGCCGTATTGAAGTGCATTCCAGTCTGACTGTGAAACCCAGAGCTGCTGCTGCTTTCCCAATGCTGGCTGGCTTCCAAGGGGCTGGCCTGGCTGAACTGCTCGTCAAAGCTTGATTTTGTCTGTTCTCTCTCTTTTTTTCTTCCTCTTTGTGATTTCCCATACAGCATTTGCCTGCCCTTGGATGGACTATTTGGATGAATTTTGGGGTCACCTCAGGTACAGCCTCTGCTCGGCAAGTGAAAGCTCATGAAATATGACTACTGGTTGAAAAGTCAAAATGGCAGAGAAGACAGTCACAGAGATGGAGGACTCAGGGAATGGACAAGAATGGGCAGACATTCTTAAGAAGCAGGAATGACCTAGACATTCAGAAATTGACAGCCAGATATTTTGATAAAACCCTAGACCCAATTTGAACTTTAGAAGTGTTGATATCCTTTAGGAAATCCTTTGACTAAAATTTTGTAGAGGGTAGCAAAGGGGGCCTAAGTAGGGAAACAAATCTTGAAAATCCCTCCATTTATATCAGAAACAAAGGTTTGGACTCCTTAAGTGCTGTGCTCTGAATGTTTATGTCCCCCCAATATTCATTTGTTGAAACCTAATCCACAATGTGGTGGTATTTGGAGGTGGGGCCTTTGGGAGTGATTAGGTCATGACATTGTCGGAGCCCTCATGAATGGGATTAGTGCCCTTATAAAAGAGTTCTGAGGGAGCTTATTTGCCCCTTCAGCCATCCTTCAGAGGACGCAGCAAGAAGGTGCCATCCATGAGGCACAGAGTGAGACCTCTTCAGACACTGAGTCTACTGGAGCCTCAGTCTTGGGCTTCCCAGCCTCCAGAACTGTGAGCGATAAATTTCTATTGCTTATAAATTACCCCATCTAAGGTATTTTGTTATAGCAGCCTGAACAGACTAAGAATGAACAATATTTTCTGTGCCTTTTAGGATGACTGCCTGTGGCATGTACCATCCCTATGCCTAACTATGAATGAACACAAAAATATCTGTTATGCTTCCCATCTCTGCTGATATATAGATGACTAGAGTTTAATTACATTTGCCCCTAATAAGTAAGGAGAAAGACCCAATGGCTTACTGACAGTGCCATGTTGCTCACTGATCAGAACCTGGAGCTGACCTCAACCTGCTCAGATGGGTCTTTCAGCTATTAAGTGGTGAAAGTTCGATTCAAACCCATGGCTACTAAAAAAGCTGTGCTCTCAATCACTCTGCCACACAGTATATGAGAGGTGTTGGCTAGAATATCTTCGAGGGCATAATAACAATAGCTAACACTATTATGGAAGGTTTATCATGTGCTAGGCCCTATTCTAAAGACTACATATATCAACTTATTTATCATGTACATCTCACACTCCATAAAGAAGGTACTATTTCTTCTTCGTTGATAATAGTAAACTGCGAAAGCGTGGAGGTGTGGGGAGGGAGCCCGTGACTTGGAAAGAGCCTTGAGATTCCACAATACTATAATCCATTGTCTGGACTCTGATGGGAAAAAAGAAAAAATTAGATTCCCCTCCCTTCAGTATGTGCCAACTGCATTCCTTCTCCAGTCTGTTCTCCCTGACCCCACCCGTAATAATAATAATGTGTGTGTGTATTTATAAAACTCTAAAGAACTTTCTCACACATTTACGTTTGATCTATACGACCTTGAGAGGATGGAAAGAAGAGATTTGTTCCTTTTTTACTGATGAGAACACTGAGGTTTATAGAAATTAATTGATTTGCCCAAAGTCACACAGGAAATAAGTTGCAGAGCCAGGTCCACTAGGTCATGAATTCCTGGGGCCATTACTCTTTTTACACACCAAACCATGGAGTGTTGGTTCTCAAATTTTCAGATGCAACGTAATCACCAGGAAAGCATTTTCACAAATGTAAATTTATGGACTCTACCCTCAGAGATACAGTAAGTCTGGGATAGGTATCTGGAATCTGCATTTTTACCTAGGGTCCCAAATGCTTCCAGTGCAGGTGGTCTTTGGGCCATACCTCCAATGAAAGTGAACCCATAGCCCTGACTATTAAGGGATTTCATTTATATCTCTGTAGATAATCTGTCCATGTTAAAGTTCACATAGGAAGAGAAGGAAAATAACAGGGCTATACTTAAGAGGACCATGAGATGAGGAGGTACAGGAGAGTGGATGCTCATTGGTAAAGGACACTTGCTACCATGACTCTCTCCCTCCAAAATCCCTTTCCCACATAAAGCTGGGTTCAAATGAATAAAAAGAAATCCTTGAAGATAACAATATCTTGAAAACTGGGCCCTGAAACAGCTGGCCAATGGCCAAAAAAAGGAAATTTGCAAAGATACCACGGGGGTGGCTGTCAGTAAATAGGATACATGTGTTTGAGCTTCAGGTCTTTTTTTTAGCACAGCTGGTAGGGTCTTTTTACTCTGGAGCCAAACTGCCTGGGTTTGAATCCTCCCATTGCCAATTATTAGCTATGTAACCTTGGGCAAGTCACTTAAATTTTCCATACCTCAGTTTCTTCATCTGTACAAGAGGAATAATATCACTACACATTTCATAGGGTGGTTGTAGGATTAAGTAATATAATACATGTATAACACCTAAAACAGGGGCTAGAATCCAGTAAGGAGTATTAGTGTTATTGCTAATTGCAGTTTCCCTGAGTCACTGCTGTGCCGCAATCAACAAAGGATGGTTCAGGCCTGGAATTGGTCATTTCAATGGTTTTCATGGCTGTGCCTCAGTAAACTATGAAACATAGGTGCTCTGAAGAGCCACATATAGCACTACTGTGGCAGCTCACTGAGTTCTTTTCCTAGACTAAAAGATGAATGCCAATGAGAGATGGGGCTTCAAGTGTTTTCTGTGGCAATAGCACAGGGCAAAGAGACATTTGACCCTCAAAGACAATACTCTTTCTCTCCTCTTAAAGATTATTCAGTGGAATTTAATAAAAATCTGATCAGTGTTGATAGATAGCAGACTATGCATTCAAAACTCTGTAGTGCAAAGTTATTGTTCCCCTTTTAGCTTTTTCATTTCCAGACCTCTCTATAAATGGCAAAGGATGATGATAATGGAGACACCAGGACGCTTAGCCTTCTTCAAGTGTGTTAGAAAGGTCTATGGGGACAGAGGCCTCAGTCAACTGCACAGTATGGCATGATAACTGGTATGGAAGTTATGCCCAGGGACTGTCTTCACAGAATTTGCTGATGGGTAATATTTTGGGACTTTGGGAGGGTTTCAAAGTTGGTAGATTTATGGGAAGCATATTAGGTGTCTGGAGACCCTAGTTTATGGGGTGGAAGGCATGTATGAGAAAGCAGGAGGAGGAAGAAGGGAGGTAGAACAGAGAGTGAGAGAGACAGTGACAGAAAGATGGAGACAGAGAATGATGATGCACATTGGGTGGGAGTTGGAGGGGATTGAGAGTAGAAAGCAAGAGAAGAGAATTTTTGAGAAGGAATGGTGAGAAACAGGGATGGGTTTAGCACTGTGTCTAGAATCTCCTAGAAGTTTCTGGAGCACCTCATATCTCACAGGGCAAGCAGAGCTTCATTCCAGCCCAAGTCAGCTCACCTATCAGCGGCTTTGCTCTCCCTGCTATCTGTACTGTCATAGGCACATCTGCTTCAGTGCCCCAAGCCATTTCCTGGTATATTCATCTGTACATTTGCTGTGCATGTGACCGCCAACCAGCCAGTGAGCCGTCAAAGAGTACCAGCAAGTAGTCTAGGTTGAAGTGCAAAGGAAACACTGACAAATATGAAATACTTACATTCATAAATGTCTGGTGCCGATTACAGCTAGTTAGCACTTAAAAAATTCAAGAGGCTAGGAGCAGCAGTATCAATAATGGAGTCCAAAGGCTTGTGTCTTTGATTATGTGCATATGTGCATCTAAAGAACACACTTGCACATAGAAATTTTACAGTAACTGGCAGTCTTCATGAAAATGATGTAAGAAGGATAACTCCATTCCTGGTTTTCTCTTTCAGCAGGTTCAGTTACATAGTGCAAACTGTTCACAGATCAGAGCATTTATTCTCTGATGAGTGTCTGTTTGGCCAGGACCCAAGGCCCACTAGGTTGGAGGGTGATGGCTGCAGAAGCAGCTTTGGCTACTGTGCTTTCTGTGCACATGCAGCTCCCACGTTTTACCCTTGGAATTGGATAGTCTCTTGCACAGTACATTGAACTTGGAGGGTTTTTTCCATGTACTTTGCAGGCTCCAAAACACTCGAGGCTTTTCTTATAATCCCAGTTCAGTTGAACTTTGACTAGCTTTTATATAGACACAGTTCAGTTTAATCACTTAAACAGAAGAACTGCATGAAATATGTTTTCATTCTGACAATTTTGCACCTAACTAGGAGACAACCACCAAATAAAAAGGCTTTCAGGACTTTTTTCTATTAGACTATATAACCTCTTTAATTCTTAGATGGATGTACAGTTTGAATGAACTAAAGCAAGGGTTTATAGAAGGTCAGGATAAAAGCCTAGAATTAATGGAAATTAATGATTTTGCCTTTTGGAGACAAACTGAATAGGACATAACTATTTATCTAGAGCCAGGTTCTTCAAAATACTCAATGAACCAGAGGATAAAGGCAGGTCCTTTCGCTCTTCTTCGTGAGAACAATTAAGTAACTGACTTTAGTGATACAGACCATTGTTAGCATAATCCTCAGCAAGTTATGAGTAGCAGTTTGGTTTGGAAAAGTAAATCATCTATGCCTCATGTCCAGGACATACATTTCAGATATCCTGATTGCATACATTAGGCCAGTTATGAAAATATGCACTGGCCCTGGTCTACAGAATTTTAAAAATAGCTGGTGAGGCTTGATCTTGGGAAAGCCTTTCCTGAAACCCCCAAATTGGGTGAAATGCCCATTGATATATTTCTAAGTACTTATCCGTTTAGATTTCTGCTATTCATAGTACACTGTAAGGTCCTTGAAGACAGAGACTACATTCTACTTTTATTCAAAACACCACTATCAACACACTGTATAATATAGAATAGGTGCTAAATAAATATTTGTTAAAGTGTTGACAGAAATCAGACAGTGGGACAAATGAAAATTGAGCAGAGGGTGGACTAAAGTGAACATTAAAAATATGGTCTACTTTCTAGTCCATTTTCCATGATCTGGATGAAAATCTGAACTCCTGAATTTGAGCCCATCTGTATGACAGGGCTAGGTTTATATAATATGATTAAAAGCCTGTCTTGCTAAATCTCTCTCTCCTGAACTTCATTACTTTATTCTGTCATTTTGCCTGCAATCTCAGGATAATGAAATTCCTTTTGTAAAGTTTGAGAATTCTTGAAGATCTTTCAAGTGGTTCGTCTTTCATATCTTAGTATGAAATTGTTGAATCAAGTTGCTCTACGTTTAACACCTAGCTGAGATGAGAATTGAGGGGAAAAAAAACAACTTTGACTAAAGATGTAGGCAGATGAAAGATAGTGCCAAAGTAAGAGAGAAGAGAGTGTTTTGGGGCATGGGAAAAAAAGGGGGAAATCCAGTCTGGGTAGCTCACTGCAGATGCAGGTCCCAGGTGAGGGGCTGGAAGTGAAGCATGGGTGCAGAAAAGGATTTGATGGATGTCAAAGTCAAATTCAGAATCATTAAGTCATGGAGTAGGAGGGTTAGAGGGGTTATTACAGATCCTTAATATCTAGAGGATATGGAGATATGGAAAGGTTAAGTGATTTTCCCAAGGTCATATGGCTATTTCTTGGTAGAGCTAGAAATGAAACCAACAGAACATTAATCTTTCTACCACATCAGCATTTAAATTCAGTTCCAGGGCTTGTTAAGAATCTATTAATACTACTTGTTCAACACTGTGCTACATATTGTTGGGAGTTCAAGTTCCATTTATGATCTCTCACCATCATAAAGTCCTCCATTTTCCTTTCTTTGGAATAAAGATTTCCTATTGTGAATACTAATTTATGCTGGGATGTTGGAATTTAAAGATAATAAGTGAAGGTCTTTGCCTTACAACAGATTCAAACCAATAAGGGTAACAAATATGATAAAGTCAATCATAAAGGAGTAAATTCTCTCTTTGGAATCAACTTTAACATCCCCCTCTCTACATCCATTTAGTCATCAAGTCATATAGATTCTCACTTCACAATCTCCTGCAGGTCTGCCCCTTTAAAGATATAGTCTTCATTCTCATCTTAGTCTGCATCCTCATCACCTCTCATAGGATTATTACAACAGTCTCTAAATTGGTATTCCTATACAGATTTGTTTTGTCATCAATCAATGCACACCTATGTCAGATTAATATTCCTACAACACCACTTTGCATACATCCATCACAGCTCTGTTCAAGAGCATTTAATCCTCCCCATTGACCAAGGATAAAGGCCAAATTCTTACACTGACTTCACAGTCATCTTCTTTGTCTTCCCTTGTAGTCATCTGCTTATTAACATGTCTTATTTCTGACAGTAGATTATAAATTTGTAAGGGCAGGGACTCTAGCTTCTCGTCTTTCAATTCCCATATTCTAGCACAAATTAAACACTCAGGAAATGATGATTGCTTCCTATAACATAATATTAAAATAGCTTCATTTAATGTT
Source organism: Avahi laniger (assembly GCA_963575035.1). NCBI lineage: Eukaryota > Metazoa > Chordata > Mammalia > Primates > Indriidae > Avahi > Avahi laniger. The sequence goes on from CAUYSK010111388.1 coordinate 25,634, forward strand.
GCATCATCAGATTCATAGAAGACATTTCTGCATTTGTTAAAGGCTTATTATTGTTATTATTTGATTTAATCTTTGTAACCATTAATTTTGAGAATATTCATATTATCTGTGATTTTACACACATACACACATTCACATAGAGTTAAGTCAAGCTTTGTCGGAGACTGACCTAATTCCTTAATATGTATCCCACACACCTACACTGTTATGATTTGACTTGCCTCTCAGTGCTTGAGCTTAAATCTGTATTATCACCGGTCAATATACAACCCATTCTGGCCAAGAATACTAAGAGGGAACAAATAACTCCACTTCTAGTTGTGCTTTGGGTTTGTTCTTTGTACTCATTCCCATAATGAGTATATTTCCAATGGGTCCACAGGGAGTGAACAGGAGTTTTAGCTGAAAACAAATGATGGATTATACTCCCTCAGAGAAATTCCATACTTTTTAACAAGCTGGGAAACAAGATGTCATAGAAAAATCATTGGCTTAACAATCAGAATAACAGGGTTCTAGACTTGGTTTTACCAGGAGCTAGCAATATGATGATCTCAGAGTCATATAAAGACTTGTCGTGACTCTATTTCTGCATCCATCCAACATAGGGGTGGTGGATTTGATTCATTCATTTTACAAATCTTCAATGGTTGCCAAATACATGATAGGCATGGTGCAGGATACTTTAAGGAATAGAAAAATGACTTGAATAAAACCCAGACATGAGTTTCTGTCCTTGCGGAGCATGTAAGTCTAGAAGTTAGAAGATATGTGCCCAAAGGACTGAAATACAAGGCAGACAGGCATGAGAACCATGAAAGAGGTACAGAAAAAGTATATAATGATCTCATAGATCCCCTCAGCTTTAACATTCTATGATCTGTAATTAATTTTGCATGAAAAAAGTCTTCCATTCCCAAAATAGAAATATTATAATTATTTATGAAAGCGTTTTCTTTACTAGCATCACCTTACACATGAATGGGAAAGTTAAGAAGATACAATGGAATGATTTGGGCCGTAATCCCAAGGAAATGAAAAAAGGACATTTTGCAGAAAGATTTAATACCCCTCAACAAGTCAGCAAAAGAAAACGACAGGAACTTTTAAAATTAGTTACATTTTTAAAAAGTACCTATTTTATAAAAGGATTTTGAAGACAAAAGCCAATCACACATTACTGAGTTTCCTCTGTACTTCTAGCCCTCCTCAAGAGGTTGCAGGAGTTGGAAATGAGGCTCAACACACGGTTGCTATCTTCATCCTGATTAGCATGGAGGTAGGGGGATAAGACTAAATATACACGGGATGATTTTTTTTAACTTTTTTTTTTTATTTCAGCATATTATGGGAGTACAGATGTTTAGGTTACGTGTGTTGCCCTTGCCCCCCCTCCCCCCTCAGTCCAAGTTTCAAATATGTCCATCCTTCGCGTGGTGCACATTGCACTCTTTGTGTATGTATATACCCGTCCCCTCCTCCCTCCTCCCCCCTCCCCCCGCCCAACATCCAATAGGTGTTATTCTCATATGTGCACTTATGTGTTGATCCGTTAATACCAATTTGATGGTGAGTACATGTGATACTTGTCTTTCCATTCTTGGGATACCTCACTTAGTATACAC
>CAUYSK010111389.1:0-88134 GCA_963575035.1 Avahi laniger
TTCCTCTTTAAAATGTGAGCTACTGTATGCCCACGTATCCTGGGCTTTAAGTTTACTCATCAATTCCAGGGCATCTAGAAAGGCATTTTTAAAGATGATACTGTGTTAGCTTACTGTCACTTGCTGTGCCTACTCCTAGGAGAGGAGTGATTTTCAGTAGTAGAACCAACTAAAAAGTACTGTTACGCTTTGCATATTGAGTTGTTTTATAAATAGAAGGTGAACAAATGTTATTCTTTCTCATTCTATCATTCTTATCATCCTTCCTTAATTCCTTCCTGCCTAGGTATACTCTAAATTAAAGAGAAGAATAATTCATTTTATTATTTGGTTGAAGTATTTCCCATCCACCCTGATTACCCAGGGCAGTCCAAAGATAAAAATAGTTGACTTTAGTTTGATAGAAGATGTTCTGAAAATTCAACAGATATTTATCAAATCCTATGTGATAGAAATAACCAAAAGACCCAAAAATTTGGTCTTTTCCAACTCATTTACTTGAATGTGATCAAGATGACAATAGTAAAAAGTAACACATAAGCATGAAAATAGAGATACCTTTTCCTCCAAAGATTTGAAGGCTTTATGGCAGCTATTATTATATTGGCACTACCAGCTTCCTGTAGAATATTTTATTTGAGATAAGTACTGTTCATTTTCATATTGCATGGATTTGCAATTTGACAAATTGATGCATACAGTGGCTCATTCCTGTGTCCATAATCCCAGTGATTAAGGGAGCCAAATCCAGGACTTGTTTGGAATTGCAGGCCAGGTAAGCTGAGCTGTGTGAGCTCCACTGAGCTCTGGGTATCTTCATATCCTTCTGTGTCTGCTCTTGCTTAAAATCAGATTCCTTTATCCTAGAGAGACCTGGCACATTTAAGCAGCTCAAATTGAATGGAAATAATTGAGGATGGCTTATTGTTGATCAGTCTGATCCTATCCAAACCATATGAGGTTGGTGAGCTATGTGAAAGAACACCGCTGCGTCCTGGCCCCTGTGATTATCTGTATGAATGGTTAGTTGACTGCACCACTCCAAACCTCAAAAATGTATAATGCTACTTTCATTCAAGTCATATGTGTTCATAATCCTTCAAAAGAACATAAAGTTACTGTGAAAGTCAAAGCTGTGCACACATTCCACACTCCACCCATGACAAACCAAGCTCAGGAATTCTTCACCTGTAGATGTAGATTCTTCTGAAGACAGCAACCTGGGCTTTCCCTGTCGGGATTGGTCAGAAGTGATATTGAAATGAACCATGCCTCAAACACAGGAATAACTTCTGATGGGGACACATATTTATCTTCTGCTGGGTTTATTTGGAGGATTTTTAAAATTTGGCTTCTGAAAAAGAACAGCTAAATGTACAACATGTAATAGAGCTACAACACTTTCTGACCAAGAGGAAAAAGTGTCTTTACAGCACGGAACTATGTTCTATACACATGTTTGTACAGATACATTCATGCATATGCAGATAAATGAGGGTTTTTTTCCTTTCTTTTTAGTGCTGGAATAGAATTTATGCAATGCTTTAAAAACATTTTCTTTGCTTTCAAAATTTTTATTTCAACACACAGAAAGCAGAATGCTATCTGGTAAGAATAAATTGAAATACTGTTTTTTCCCTATATCCCTTGTGTCTAAATTCCCCGCATTCTTTCTTAGTAAACATAAACAGGTCCTATATTTTTGCAGTTATAGCAGATGCCCCGCTGTGAAAGACAACTTGCTGCCACCTGAGGATGAGAACTGTATCCATTTTTTTGCTATTAGTTCCGGTTCTCCTGGTAACTTAAATCCTGGGGAAGAAGTTGCTCTGTATTGATGAAGCCAGTGTTCTACTCAGAGTCGAACAAATTGTCTTTCTTGCTGGTGCTGATTTCTTCAACAATCTCTGGAACTTGTCAAGGACGAGGAGGGTCAAGAATAGCTTTCCCATTTTAAGCTACATGACAAAACAGCATAGAGTTTCAGCAAGTCTGCATGAAGTTTATTCCTGTCATTGGTGCAAGCAAATCAAATCTGTTCACCAGAAGTCAAATGTATTAGCTCCCTTCTCCTTTATAATTCAGGAATTAGAGAGCCATCTACTGGTCTAATCTTCCTAAGCGGTTTTCCAAAACAGCTAGGGGAATGTCCTAAATAACTGAATCATAGGCCAAAACTTTAAGCCAAACAAAAAAGTATTTACCTTTTCCATTATATTTGGAGAAAAGAAGTAAATGTTTTCCTCTTCTAAGACTGCAAAATACAACAAAAGATAACTTCTACTGCAAAAATTAGAGAAAATGGACATTATACCATATAAGTAAAATGAAATGAAGATTTCTATTAATTAACGAGTTAATCAGTATAAATTTATGAAAAATGTGCCAAATGTCTACATTTTTTTCTACAATAATTATGACATGCTAACTCCTGTCAAAGAACTTATATTCTAATTTGAAATAAAAGAAAAACAAAGTAAAACACTTAATGGACCATACATCATTTTGGCATCAAAGAAAGTGTACATGACTTGAATTTAGAACATTTGAGTTTAAATGTTGCATATGTCACTTATTAACCTGATGATTTGGGGCAGCTCGCTTAGCCTCAGCTTCCTAGTCCAAAAATTGAGGAGGCTAATATCTGTTTCACCAATGTATCATAATAACATGCTGTAAGTTATTAAAAGTTATATATATGCAGGGTCTAAAATGCTGAAATCATGAAGTCTAATGAGATACATGAAATGCAGAAATGTACTCACTGTAGGAGGGACAACAAAGGCCAGAGTGCTCAGGGGTAATGTTACAAAGGAGGTCTGCATGATGGATAGCGTGTCCACAGGTGGAAGTGAAGTGGGTGGGTATTTTATAAGGTATTTAAATCGTCTTAACATAGGACACATCCATCTAAGGGGAAAAAATACATTAACGAGTGTGATTTCCCCGTGGCTGGTAGCATTTAGTTTATATCAAAGTGCTTGAAGGATGAGAGAGGGTATGAACTAAGCTGAAATTTAATCTCTGGCTAGCCGAACATAGGTTTTAAAAAATCACTGAAGGAGAGAATAGAAAATCAAGTATTGAGTAAATTGAAAAATGGAAAGAGGGTGGAGATAAAGAGTCCCAGGGAGCATTAAGCCGAAAAGGGAGACTTCAAAAAATATGACAGAAAACTTTGAAAGAGTCAAATGAACTTGGAGAGCAGAAATAAAAATAACATGAATGACTGAAATCTTTGGGATGTCTGGAGGTTTTGTATTAGCATTAGAGCTCTGAGGTGATGACACTCATTACAGACCTGTTGTCTTCTGTAACTGCTAAATAACGAGAATGTTGCTTCCTTAGTTCAAAGCCCACTGTAGATCAGAAATTTGCAACACCTACATCAAAAGATCTGAGATTCCTGAGAAGCTTCTTTGCAAAGGGAATTTTAAAGCCCATCTTAGCTTTTTTAAGTAGTCAACAAAGGTGGTATAAATGAGTTTTCCTTCATGTCTTCATTCTATAAAATATACCATGATTCCTCATAATGTACTCATAAGGAAAAAAAAGCCTGACACCATCGTTTTCTGTGTAAGGATTGCATAATGAAAACAAGCAACATAGTTATTGTTAATTTTCAGATAGTGAAGGTAAATTAATACTGGGTAATCCTGTGTGTTTTCCAAAGCCTTGCATATTTTAGTACTAATTTAAAAAGAACATTTTCCCCTATAGTTTTTCTAATTAAAAAAAATCTCATTAACCGTGATTTATATTAATATTAGTGGAATTAATGGAAAATTTAGGAGGCTTAAATTCTATTTTCTGTTTCATGACAGGATTTGTTATTTTACTTTGGATAAAACACTCAACCATTCATAGCCTCCATATTTTGTAACCCAGAATTTGAATATAAACCTCATTCTTTCTCATAGGTACCATCTTTAAAGGCCCAGTTCACTTGATGCCTCTTTCCTGAAGCAAGTTGATTCTCAGGATTGTTAAAGCCTGGAGGTGAAATTCACCACAAGTTCTAAATTCACCACTCACTTATTGGATCATTGCCTCCTACAACGAACTAAACAGAGTATGTGCTTCTTTTTTGGGATCATTCCTTTCTTAATTATATTGCTCAATGTCTCTTTGGCACATGAAAATGTATTTCATCTCTCCAATGAAAGTCACTTTTTCCCTCTGAAGCCCCAGAGGTTTTAATGGGTTCCTCAAGATATTTCTTTTCCCCTTGCATTTTCATTATTTCTCTCATTGTTTATGGACCCTAGAATAAAATGTGGCTCAAAACAGGCATCATTCTCTGGGAGGAGTCAATGGATTGGTGGATTTTCGCCCTATGCCTCCCAACACAAATGCACACATTTCTTAGCCCCTATCAGTAAAACCACAGGAACAAGAACAAGGCAAACCACCCAGTAGGAGTCGTGCTATGTTAATTAGGCCACATATTCTAGGAAGGGAGTCACTGTGGCTGATTAAAGGGTCTAGGCAGTGGTTGCCAAAAATAGACAGACATCAAAATAACTAGGATCTTTAAAAAAATAAATTAAAAAAAGAGTTTGTCCCTACCTCAGAAGTTCTGAATTCTACTTCCCCAGGTTGGAGCCTTGTAAGTTGTATTCGCATGAACTCCTTAGGGAGTCTTCTTATACTGCTGGAATTAGTGTCTGAAACACTGGCTAGTCTAAGAAAATTTATCGAATTAGCTAAGTCCTGAAATACACGTTTTAATTAGTTTGAAGACATGTACGCCTTCTATGCTGTAATCTAGCCAACCACAGTCCTTTGTAAGAGTTTAGGGCTCAACTATTGACTTAATTTTTTGTTTGCTTTCCTTTGCCTTATTTTGTATGTTTCTGTATCTAAGACCCCTTAGAGTGGAATAAATTTTTGCAAGCAGAGTTCTGGACACTCTGTTAGAATTCAGGAGATTCTGGCAGGATCTAAATTCCTCAGTCCTGCCCTAGTCTCTCTAGTACTTCTAAACCATATAAGTGATACTGGCTTAATAAATTGATTTTTAAAAGTTTATAATTTAAAGGACAGACATCAAATCATTATGTTACGCCTTTTAACAGGGATAAACTGAGTGTGAACCCATAAATCAAGCCATATTTTATAGCCTTAGAAATCTTTGAAAAGCCACAACAAAGTGTGTAGATCCTCTTGCCAAACTACTGATGTTCAAATCACATCTCTCAGTTACTTCTTTGCAACTCAAGTTATCTAATCTTTCTAAGACTCAGTTTTCTCATCTGTCACATGGTGACATCCTAAATTTGTTCTGAGGATCACATTGCACAATCCATGTAAAGTACCTATTGCCCAGTAAATAAGTACTAAACACCTGCTAGTTAAGATTATTTTAGTATGAATATTACTATCATATTTTTGAAAATTTAATAATAGGTTTCCTTAGCAGTTGGAGAGGTCAAGCTGATTTCCTCTGTTTTGTTCATCTCCAGGCAAGCTAATCTCCGGTACTGTAAAAGCCTAGGGGAGTAATTGACCAAAAAGTTTTGAAACATACACAGTTATTAATTAGATCATTGCCTCCTATAATCAACAAAAGTCTTAAGTATGTGTCCCTCTTTTACTTCCGTTCTTTTCTCACCTATATTGCAAAATGTCCCTTGCACATGAAATTCACAGATACAAAATTGTCATGAGGAGCCTGGAAGTACTTTTTTTCTTTTTAAACTGACAAATAAAAATTATATATATTCATGGTGTACAACTTGATGTTCTGATATATGCATACATCGTGGAATGATTAAATAAAAGTAATTAGCATACCCGTTACCTCAGTTATGATACTTATTTTTTTGTGCGTGATGAGAACATATAAGATCTATTCTCTTGGCAATTTTTAAGTATATAACACATTATCATTAACTGCAGTCACCATGCTGTATGGTAGGTCTCCAGAACTAATTCATCCTGCCCAACTGAAACTTTGTACCCATGACCCACATCTCCTTACTCCCCGAACCTCACCCCACCAGCCTCTGGTAATCACCATTCTATCCTCTGCTTCTACGAGTAGATTTTTAGATTCTGCATGAAGTGAGATCACGCAGTATGTGTCTTTGTATACCTAGCTTATTTCATTTAGCATAATGTCCTCAAGCTTCATCCATGTGGTCACAAATGACCAAATGACAGGATTCCCTTCTTTTGTAAGGCTGAATAGTATGGCATCGTGTGTGTGCATGTGTGTGTGTGTGTGTATCTCACATTTTCTTCATTGCTGGAGACTTAGATTGACTGAATATCTTGGCTATTGTGAATAATGCTGCAATGATCATGCCGCCTTATCTCTTGCAGATATCTCTTGGAGATCCTGACTTCATTTCCTTTGCATTTATACCCAGAATTGAAATTGCTGAAGCATATGTAGTTCTATTTTTAATCTCTTAAGGAACCTCAATAGTTTTTTCCATAATGTCTGTACCAATTTATGTTTCCACCAATAGTGTGTGAGAGTTCTCTTTTCTCCACATCCTTGCCAACACTTGTTGCCTTTTGTCTTTTTGATAATAGTCATTCTAACAGGTATGAGCAATGTCTCATCATGGTTTTAATTTGCATTTTCCTGATGATTAGCTTAGTTAGGTTGTGCTGCTCTAACAGAATACCTGGGTCTGGGTAATTTGTAAAGAAAAGATGTTTATATAGTTCATGGTTCAGTAGGCTGAGAAGTCCCAGATTGGGTGGCTGCATCTGGCAGCTTCTAGTGCGGCCCTTACGCTGCAGCAAAACATGATGAAGAAACGGAATGAGAATCAGGCATGTTGGGGAAAAAAGGTCAGAACCCCAGAGGTAACCTTGCTTTATATAATGATTTCCGCTGGCAGGAACTAATCCATTCCTGAGAGAACTAACCCAGTCTCTGGAGAAAGACATTAATCTATCTTAATGACCTAATCACCTCTTAAAAGCACCACCTCCCAACACTGCCATACTGGGGACCAAGATGCCAACCTGAATTTTGGTGGAGACAAACTATATTTAAACAATAACAGTGATGTCCAGCATTTTTTTTTCAAATACCTGTTTTCCATTATTATGTCTGCTTTTTAGAAATATCTATTCAGGTCCTTTGCCCAGGTTATTTATTTTCTTGCTATAGATTTGTTTGGGTTCCTTACATATTCTGAATATTAACCAATTTTTAGATGTATGAATTGCAAGTATTTCCCTAATTCCATAGATTGCCTCTTCAATCTGTTGATTGTTTTCTGTGCAGGAGCTTTTTAGTTTGACGTAATCCCGTTTGTCTATTTTTCCTTTGGCTGCCTGAGCTTTTGCAGTCATATTCAAAAAAAAAAAAAATTGCTAAGACTAATGTCAAAAAGCTTTTCCCCTATATTTTTTTCTAGTACAATTTTAGGTCTTATGTTTGAATCTTTAATCTATTTTGAGTTGATTTTTGTATATGGTCTGAGATAAGGATTTCATTCTTCTGCCTGCAGATTTCCAGTTGTCTTAACACAATTTATTGAAGAGACTGTCCTTTCCCCATTGTGTGTTCTGGGCAATTTTGTTCGGGATCAGTTGACCATAAAAAGGTGGCTTTATTTCTGGGCTCTGTAGTCTGTTCCATTAATTTACATATCTGTTTTTGTGCCAGTACTATACCGTTTATATTTCAAAAGCTTTGTAGTAAGTTTTTTTTTTTTATTTCAGCATATTATGGGGTTACAGATGTTTAGGTTACGTATGTTGCCCTTGCCCCCTCACCAAGTCCGAAAGAGAGCAATGCGCACCACCCGAAGGATGGACATATTTGTAGTAAGTTTTGAGATTAGGTATTGCAATACTTTGTTCTTTTTGTTCAAGATTGCTTTGGTTCTTTAGGGTTTTTATGGTTCCATACAAATTTTAGTATTGTTTTTAATTTCTGTGAAAAATGTCATTGAAATTTTGATAGGAATTACATTAAAACTGTAGATTGCTTTGGATAGTATGAACATTTCAGCAATATGAATTTCTCCAATCCATAAACACAGTATATTTCCATTTATTTGTATCTTATTCAGTTTCTTTCATAGCTTTATAGTTTTCAGTGTGTAGATCTTTCAGAGAATCTCCCTCTCTTCTTCTTCTTTCATCTTTAAAACAGAAAAGTTAAATCTGCCCAAAACTTTAGCATTCCTATAGGGGAAAATTATCTGTACAGAATTGGGTAATTAAAAGCACTGAATTAGATGTTATCTTTATTATATATAAATTGGTTAAAAACAAAACCTTCAAGGAAAAAAAGATTAAATATTTGAAGCATGTCCTAGACTTTTACCTCTACCGCTTGGCTAGTTTTGATAACTGACTTGTTCGTTGTCATTGATTGAGCAAATTGATCTCTTAACTGTGAGAGCTTCAGGCTGTACTTCCCAGAGTCCCGGTTTTAGTGGGTTCCATAGCTGCTACACCACGCTGTGGGGTTTGGTATGTACCTATTTGTGCCTTTGAAAATGTCGGTATGGGCAGTTAAATATTATTGGATTTGGTCAATATTCCACGTGAGATGGTAAGTACAGCTCAACTGCATTACCTGACAAGTCCCTGCAGTTAAGGATTTAATTTATAACACCTCCCAGAATGAAGACATAAAAATAAAATGTCATTTATACCACATTATATAGTATGTCTTATGTATCTCAATTCCACCAGAGGCTGAGGCCATTGAGCCAGCTAGACAACTGGAGAAAGAATCTTACATTGTCATAAATGGAATCATAAAAATTTTCTCCTATGCACTGTAATAAGGAGGGAAAAGTCCTCTTCTCATTTAACCCAAGCATGGCTTTATACAGGTGTTTATGTACTTGTTATTGTCATGAAATTTTAATCATACATCTATCTTTTAGTGTAAAATATAAAAGCATTACTTTGAACATAAGGTAAATCTCTCAGGTTTGAAGAATAAACATTTTTAGAGATGTCATAATTTGTGCAAGTGCAGATCCCTGACAATTGGCAAAATATAAGAGAAAAATAAAAGCAGGACTTTTTGAAGTTGCTGTTTTAATAATTGATGTCTTTTGGATGTGTCTGATATGATTGAATAAATTTCTATTGAAAACATAAAATGCTGAACAAGGTGTGAGGAACAGGGAGCATCTGGAGTCATTCCCAGGGTCTACTAGCCTCGCTCTGGGAGACTTAGGCAAGCTTTTCCTCATGTCTTTAATATGAGAGGCATGTAGGGAAGACAATAGCCTGAGCAAGTGATAATAATAGTGACAGTGAAGATGATAGTGCTAATATCTACCATCTAGTGATTGATAATTATATGTAAGCACAGTTCTACTGCTCCATTTGCCTTATGTTATTAAAAAAATAAATATCATAATCTTTAAAATAATAAACACATTAAAGTCCTCAGAGGATAAGGTCTGTACAAAGGGATTTTCTAGCATTAAGTCAAAGCCCTTAAAATGAAATGAGTCTATGACTTATCTCTGTTGCACCTCCATGAAATAAAATCTTGCCATTTGGCAAGTATAAGTCCCTCTGCATTAGGTGGCCTTTGTCCCTTTATGATCTAGTTTACAGTTCTTTATTTCCATGATAATATTCATAGTGTGTGCATTGTGCCTTTGCCCATGTTCCTTCCATTTCTCTCTTGTCTACCTGCCAAGCTCCACCTTGTCCTGCCTTCAGTGACCAGGTCAGACATGAACTTACTCTGTGAGTCCTTTCCCCCCAGGGCTGAAAGGAAGGTGAGGTGAGTGAGCCTTGACCCCAGACAAGCTCAGGGTTGACTTATATCTTTATTAAAAATATTTTCTATTTTATTAATCATGGATTTTTGCATTAATTTTGATTTTTAAAAAATATTTCATTAAAATAGTATTATTATTTATCTTGGTTATTGAGTGTTTTGGTGCCCCCTTAAATTTAGTGCCAGATGTGAGTAGCTCACCATGTGGCTGGCTGATCATTCACCATGCAAGACAGAGATAATCACTTTGTGATGGTTTATTTTATGTCACCTTCACTGAGCCACAGCATGCCCAAAGTAAACATTGTTTCTTGGAGTGTCTGTGAGGGTGTATGGGGATGACTGGAGCAGTCATTCAGGTTGCTTTCTTCAATACGGGTGGCATCATCCAATCTGGTGAGAGTTTGAATACAAGAGGTGAAGAAGGAGGAGCTCATCACTTTGTCTCTGCCTCACTGCTTGGGCTGGGACAGCTCATCTCATCTTCTCCTGCCTTTGGACTGTGATTTATGCCATCGGCTCCCCTTGTTCTCAGGCCTTTAGACTCTGACTGAATGACACAGTTGGCCACCAAGTGATCCCAGTTCTCCAGCTTGAAGGTGGCAGATTGTGGTACTGCTCAGTCTCCATAATCATGTGCATCATAATAAGTCTCATTTTATATATATATGTGTATACACACACACACACACACACACATATATATGTATTATATGTATATAATCTCCCATTGGTTCTGTTTCCCTGCAGAGCCCTGATGATCATACTACCCCTTCTTCCTTTTATTTTGCACAAAATTATTTTATTACACATATCACAAAATGTTTACGTATCTGAAAACATTAGATATACCCATTTAGTTCTCAAAAAAAAATTGAAAGGGATACTATTTAAATAAATTTGAGGTAGATAACATTGTTTTCCCCATTTCACAAATTTGGACACTGAGGCTTGGAGAGGTTATGTAATTATCCAATGCTACACACAGTGAATGGCAGACCAGGGATATAAAACCCAAATTATTGAGTCTCAAATCTTCTCCTTTTAAGTAGGAGACTGCACTGAATGCATTTTCAGCTTCTAGCAGCCCTTGAAAGGGTAAGATGACCCAGGTTGGCTATTTCTGTTATACTTAAGAAAGGTAATTATGAAACTTGTAGACATTCTTCCAGACTGAGGAAATGAGGCAATGAACCACCTCATTTGAAGAGTTATGAAACCAATTCTTTTTATTTATTTATTTATGTATTTATTTACTTACTTACTTATTATTTTTTATTTCAGACTATCACGGGGCATGAGGAGGAAGTTCTGTGGCTGGTGAGTGCTCCAGTGCAGGCTTCAAAAATTGGAAGAAAAGACGAGTGGCAGCAGGCAGGTGAGACATGCTCTTTATCGTTGAGGGGATACAGCAGCAGCAAAAAGCATGGCCGAGAACATGGCGAGCGCTTATATATGGCTCGGAACAATAGTGGCAACATGCCATGGGACAGTGCTATCGCATGGCTTCACACAGGAGATAACACCTTGGTTACACAACTATGCTGACTCATGTCTCCCCAAAGGTGGCTATCGGGGGGCCGGCTGGAAAAAACATTGCAGCAGTCATCTTAGTTTGGCCTAAGAAACCTATTGCCTATATAAATGCATTTTCCCTTACACGGGGGTGCAAACATTTAGGTTACGTATATTGCCTTTGCCCTGCCTGAGCCAGAGCTACAAGCATGCCCATCTCCCAGATAGTGCACACCGCACCCATCAGGTGTGAATATGCCCGTCCCCTCTTCCCCCACCCACCTGCCTGACACCCCCCCGAAGGTTACTACCATATGTGTGAAATCAGTTCTTACTGGGAAACTTAGAGGTCAGCTGCTCACAGCTAATTTCCTTCTCCAAGTCTGTGCCCTTGGTTTTGGGCTCTGACATTCCATATTTTCTAGAATCGCCACCTTCTTTTAGGTGTTCAATTGATGTTTAACAGAAATCAATATGCAGTTTTAACTGTCACTGACATAGGAAGATGGATTCTTGTTTCCCAATATTTCAGAGGAACTTGCTCCTGCAAAATTATTAGGTCTGTGTGACTTTTTGGCCAACCCGACTTCAGATAAAGTTCTTTCGATGGCTAATGAGAGTTCTCCATGCTCACAAGACAAGGAAGAACTTAATTAAAATCAGTGAAGAAAAAAATCTGTAAAAACAATTAAGCACCTAAGTTGATGCCTTTTAATTTGGGGGCTGAAGGTCTTCTTGGGAAATTACTGAATTACTGGGCTGATTTAATTTGATTTTCTTAAATTAAGTTTTGGTGAAAAGGAAAAGTTTCTCAGATATTGTATAATGTATAATATAAGAAGCATTACGGAAGTAGAAAAATCCAAAGATACAAGAAAACATTTAAAGAAACAGAGGGAGGAATCAGCTGTCCTCTGGAATAGATTCTTTCAGCTGAAATAGTTAATAGGCTATTTGTTCTAGAGAAGACTAGTTGGAGCTTTTTTTCTCTGAGAAATAAAAGTTTTCATAGAAATTTCACCCTAAGAAGCATCTGTGTTTTGATCTTAGATTTTTTTTTCTAGAATATGGTGTTTACTGAAATAAATAAGTCAATGAACAAGATAAAATCATTATATGATTAATTTTTAAACTTCTCTCTATAGTAGATAAAGTCATAAATGACTATGGAAATAGTTGTTTTGTTGCTTGTTTCAATAGGTGTCTGTTGTTCTCACTGCCCAACATCAGTTGAATTTACTTTGGGAAGACACGTCTTTTCTTTTCTTTCCATAAAGTTTTTGTGAGGCTAACCATAGCTCTAGAAATATACATATGATCCAACTTGAGGCCAATTGGAAATTTTATTTGCCAAGATCAGGGGTTACTATGTGACTGAATTCAGTCCAAAAATTAACCAAAAAAAAAAAAAAGAAAGAAAGAAAGAAAAGAAAAGAAATCAGGCCTGAAGCTTTATGTTTAAATGATTGTATAAAATTCTCTTTTGATGGATTCAAACCTAGAAGAGTTGGAGCCTTAGTCTGCTGGGGTAACTATGAGAAGACAGAAAAAAGCTATGGAGAGATACCAAATGTTGGTGATACTGTTTGTACTCCTGGATCAAACTAATTCTGAAGCCTACACTTAAGCTTTGTAGAATTACTACTCTTTCTTCATAACACTGTTTGGATGTGGTTTTCTCTTGTTTGCAAACAGTGAAGTAAATATTTGTGAGGACCCTTATTTTCTCTCACTTGAGTTTCAACCAGTGATATCATTTTATGAACTAAACGTACACCTTTACTCAGGTTACTTTCTTAGGAAATAACTTATTCTCATTCTTCAAGAAAGATTTCCTAGTGAGTAGCGTTTTTTTTAACTCCTTGAAAAAAATATTTGATCTATTCAAAGAGTTTTCTCCTTCACCTCAAATTGAAATACCTACAACCACTGCATAGATTTTTAGAAAATTCAGCCCTTAAATTTTATGAGGCCCTAAATTTTCTTTTTTTTCAATTTTAATTTTATTTTTTATTTCAGCATATTACAGGGGTACAAATGTTTGGGTTACACATATTGCCTTTGTCCCACCCGAGTCAGAGCTTCAAGTGTGTCCATCCCCGAGACGGTGCGCACTGCACCCATTAGGTGTGAATATATCCCTCCCATCCTCCCCCATCCCATCTGTCCAACACCCGATGAATGTTACTACTATATGTGTATTTTCTGAAAGTATGATGTTATAGACTGCAGGTTTGTATTCCCCCAAAATTCATTTGTTGAAGCCCTAATCCTTAATGCGATAGTATTTGAAGATAGGGATTTGGGGAGGTAATTAGGTCATGAGGATGGAGCCCTCATGATGGGATTAGTGCATTTATAAGAAGAGCACTCTCCACCAGTGAAAAAACCAGGAAGAGGGCGCTCACCAGAACTCAACTGTGCTGGCACCATGACCTCAGACTTCCCAGCCTCCAGAACTGTGAGAAATAACTATCTGATGTTTAATTGACCCAGTATGTGGTATCTTGTTATAGGAGCCTCAAATGAGATATGACTTAAGCAAATAGAGCACCACGAAACAATAATAATCTGAAATTTCACAATTTATTATAGAGGACTCATCTTACTATGGTCAATTAACAGTAGGTACAGGCAGACAAGGAGTAGACAGAGTGCTGTTCTAAAGTGAGTTCAAGGTAACAATAATTGGCTGATAAAAGAACAGCATTACACTGAAACAAAGGAAGTTTAAGCTATTTATAATATTAATATTTAAATCAATATGACCTAGTTTTTTTAATTTCTTAAATCTATGAACTGTTGTCATGTAAGTTACTATTATACCACCATCAAAATGGATTGATTCTGTTAATTAAATTCTTCCCAGAAATATTTTTTTAGAGCTAAAAAAGAGAGACAGCTAAGCTAATGAATTTTCAGTTCCTTCACTGAGTCAGTCTTGCATGGACAGGCTTTAGGAAATCCAGGCACTGACCCTCTGGTTAACGATGAACTTTCTCTGCAATAGTTTAACTCCGTTTGGCTTTTTCTTTTCCATCTGCAATGGGTGACATATTCTCCACTGATTCAATTTTGACTTTAAATTATGAAATGATTCCAAAGCTCTTTGCAAAAATAAAGTGTTCTGTATGTGATTCATAATCAAAATAATAATGTTAACCTCTACAGAGTCTCCTAAAAATAATTATGCTTCATAGACTCCAAATCAGTACAGCTAGCTTGAGTTTCATTTTTTAAACCGTATTAAGTTAGAAGCATTTGATCAAGTAAGCTCAGGTTAAATGCAATAGACAGACCAGAGAGGAGATGGAGTAGCTAGTTAAGGAAAGAGATCAAGAAGGAAGAGTTAGAATGTGGATTTTAGTGATTTTTATACGTAAACATGAGTCTACCCCCAAAAGCGGAGAAGTAATTCCTTGTTAAATGATTCCCAAAAACAGAATTGATAAAGCCAGAATAGTTTAATATCCTTAGAAAGAACAATGTTTAAAAATACCCATTTTTAAAATATAAAAAAAATAAAAATAAAAATGCCCATGTTTTTGAGGAAATTGTCTGTACCAGAAACTAGCTAAGCTATAATCATTTATTTTCTCAATTATTCCATATAACAATTTTAGGAGTTAGGTATTATTAAATTCCATATTTTACAGAAAAGCAAACTAAAGTTTAAAGAGGTTAAGTAGCTTTTCCAGAATCTCAAAGTAGTTAATGACAAAATAGATATTTACACTAACCTTGGCCAGTTACCAGAAGCAACTACAATATATAACAAGAAACACCATTTTCCCCATTTACTAGCTTGTGTATACCTAAACATAATGGCTTTGTTCACACGTGAGATGACCAAGTCATCTAAAACCTTATTATTAAAGCAATTTATAGATTAACCTTTTCTTTCTTTCTTTCTTTCTTTCTTTCTTTCTTTCTTTCTTTCTTTCTTTCTTCCCTTTTCTTTCTTTTCTTCTGTTTTTCTCTAATCTCACTACAAAATCTGAACTATGATAAAAAAGTAATGGCAATTGTGGCTGAAAATGTTTTCTTGTAAAGCCTAATTATACCAAAATATGACTGAAGAATTGGAATAGGTTTCCAAGGAAGTCCCAAAATGCTCAAAAGATCCTGACTATATGAGTCAGAACTTTAAACCGTCAATGACATAACACCACTGTAATTAGCACATAAGTAGTGAAAAAGATTGGGTTGACTTATTAGATGACATGGCTGGTAAGTCTGAGGTTAGATATTAACTTCAGGCACCCTGGAACCAAGAACAGAAATGATATAAACCCTTTCACCTTCTTCCTTAATCACACTCATTCCCCATCCTCATCTTCCAATTTAACTTCCTTGTGTGTAGGTTTTGGGTTTTTTGATAGGAAGATGACTACCAACAGCTTCGGAATCACAACCCTAGCTTAGTAAGTGTATCCTTTATGAAGCGTTACTTTCTTCCCAGTAATTACAGATCTATTTCAGGGAAAAAGAATAATCAACTTGCTTGGATCACATGTTCAACCCTCTTTGGCTGGCACATAAAGGTTGAGCATAATTGTTAGCACAAGATAGTGTGCTAATTCAATATATATGTATTAGACTAACTGTACTAACACTTCCAAAGGGAAGCTTATGTATGTTATCTTATGAGTTTGCCTAGTCAAAAGACAAATAAGCTTGGAGCTCTGACTTGGGTGGAGCAAAGGCAATATATGTAACCTAAACATTTGTATGCCCACAATATGCCGAAATAAAAAAAATAAAAAATAAAAATAAATAAATAATACCACTGTGAGGTTTTACCAGGGGTGTGGACAACAGATAATAGCCTTGATTTCTAAGATTTCTAAAATAATTTTATCTCAAGAGATTTAGTAGATTAATTTCAATTAACATTTATTAAATACTGACTGAAAATTGAGGAGTGGTTTTGAAAATCTGGGGGTCATTGGTGAAAGGTACAAGGGATTGTCCAGCTTCTGGGGAGGCCACATACATTCCACACCAACTATAGCTATGGAGAAGTAAAGGTGAACAAAGTTGCATTCTTAGCTAACTGTGTATCTAGACCCTGAAGTCTGCAAGGGCATTCCTAAAGTCCTGGAATTCCAACCTGACATATTTAGAAGCACCACAGCATCCTAATATTGCAAAAATATTCTTTCCAGAGACAAGAGTACTAAAAGTTTGGGAGGAGAATTCAAAGAATAGGGTACAGAGGAATGTGGTAGGTGGTAACCCCCTCATCTCAGGTGAACAGCTAAGTGTCCATTAAATGGTATTTTACTGACTGATGTTGGATTTGGTTTCCAACGTTTCTGAGGTTTATAGACCCTGAAAGTGTTGCAGTCAGTACCTGCTAGTACTTCTTTAGATGTGACTAAAGACCATTAACTGGGCAATGAAGGTGGTGAGGGATCCTTTCTGCTGGTCCCCAGACATTAATTATACAGGGATGGCATGTAGTTCTTTATCCCCTTCATACTTAATCTCAGAGTTAAAAAGATTTTATAAAAGAGATTAAATGCCTACATGAGGATTACATAAGGATTAGAAGAGTATTAACTTTCTCCTCTCTTCTTCTAACCAAAACCTTAGTAAGACCTCTTGCTATTCATCCCTGAAGGATTCCTTACACTCAAATAAATTGTTGATTTTTTATAAGCACAATGACCCAGTCAAAAAGGTAACATATAACAACTTTAAGCCAACAACAAAATTAAATGTCTGAGCTTAACAGCATATAAAAAATAAGGAAACAATGTTTGCTTAAGAGGCCAACATCACTTTCTTCTTGGAACCAGTTTAGAATACTACTCAGGGAACATAAAAGCTATGTGAAAAAGAGTTTCTCCTTATTTTACTTGTAAGAGATTATTTTTAAGAGTGCATTTTTTTCATTTCATTATCTTCTTTTGTTAATCTGCTGGATCAAAGTAGGATTTAAGATATTAAACAGAGTATGAGTTGGTCCTCAGTTGAGAAAAGAATGAAGGTGTCATTTAGGGAAATTTGAATGTTCATTGTAATTATATAAGCTAACTTGCAAACTGTCTTGAAAAAACTGAGTGATTATCTATCTTTCCATACATCATCTACCTAACTACTATCTATATCCTAACTATATCTTAGGGACATCTAAGTTTACTCCAGTTCCCATTTGCCAACTTGAAATATCATTGACTCTCATTTTCTGAGAAAATGGTGCAGATACTGAGATAGGAAGGTGAGGAAAATACAGTGGACATTACCTGAGGCATTGTTAACAATGTAAAGCTTCTTGTCAAAGTCTTGCCTGGAGACAGTCCAAGTCCTAGTCGCCATACTTCAGGAACTATATAATTGCTGTCAAAGAAATTTAGCCTACTTCAACCAAAACAGTGTCCAGTTTCAAGCCATATTATAGAAAAGAGATGGAGAGAAGTCAGTTTGTTCTCACTCGATAAGAGCCCACAATGATCTAACAGGTTTATGAAGTGACATCTGACCTGATGAACATTTGAGCAAGCATCTTTCACACTAATAATAGATCCATCCGAAAAAGAACACAACCTTGAAATTAGGTCTTTGGGAGCAAAATATCAGTTTAAACAAAAGAAATAGTAAATGTTCCACTCCAAACCCCTCTGAATAGAGAAATGGAGAGATGTGGGCTGTTAAGGCAGGATTTATAGAACAAAGAGGGAGATTAAAGAAGAATAACTATCAGAAGCTGTAGCAGTATTGAGGATAACTTTTTGGTTAGTCACGGGAGATTAGGACAGGCATGCATCTCTCTGCATCACTACCTAACTGTACCGTTACTCTTATTGGGCACAGTCTATCTTATATTACTGTAAATCCCAAACCTCTGTATGGTCTTTTTTATCCAAAAGACGCCTACTAGCGTGTATTTGCTGATCAATGAATAAATTTAGCTTTACTTTTGTTTATTTAACAGACTATATTTAGCATTCAAATTTGGGTGAAATTTCTATTACTACCTACATTAAGATGCTTCAATGAGTATTATTCTAATTGAAATATTAGATAAACAGTGTAGTTTATTGTGTTCATAGAGATTTCTCCTATATTGCTTCATTTGAACCCACTACAACCCTGTAAAATAAGTAAGGTGAGTATTTTTTATTCCATTAAATTGAAAAAGAAATTTGAGCTTTTAGGTCTTAAATAGATGCCTTAATTTACATAGCTAGTAAAGGGCTAGTAAGAAGCTTTGTAATGGGGAGGAAGTAGACCAGTGCATACTGGTGATTAGTTTCTAAGCAGTGGCTTCCGTGCTGGAAATCTATAGTACAACCAGTCCCCATTGCCACTTTGCAACTGATGAAAGAAACCCTGGACAGAGCCAATTTTAATACATGGAGAATAAAGGAAATTTTATGGTTTTATCTCTCTGTGAGTCTACTTCCAAGTTCTCTATTCCATTCCTTTGGCCAGTGTTTCCTTCCCTGTATACACATCACACTGTCTTAATTAGTAGTGCATTTTTATAAGTCTTTTTATCTGCCCCTCCTAAACTGCTTTTTCAAAAATATCTTGGATCATCTTCCCACTTCACAAGTCTATATGCATTCTCAAAAACACTATTTTACTGTGAAACATAACATACTTACAGAGAAGTGTATAAAATATAAATGTACAGCTGCATAAAATATTATAATGTAAACACTAAGACACAGAGCAAAGCCTCCTCCCCAGAAGTATCCCAAATGCCTCTCCTCAATCATAATCTCCTTCTCCCTGAATGTAATCAGCATGTTACCTTTACTGATAATTATAGTCACTACCCCATTGTGCTTTGTATCTTAGCATGCTTTAGGAATATAGCATAATTTTGACTTCCTTTGAATATTTTATTAGTGGAAAAATATAGTATTATTTTAAATAATATTATGTTTTTAAGATTCATTTGTGTTGTGACATATAGGTATAGTTCATTCATTTTAATTTCTATGTAATATTCCATTGTATGAATATATACCACAATTAATTTATCTGATGGAAATTTGGATTGTTTTCAGCTTGAAGCTATTAAGAATAGCATCTTCATGAATTATTGCAAATGTCTTTTTAGATACATGTGTACACATTTCTCTAGAGTAATACTAAGATTGAAACTTATGTATCATAAGGGATGCATAAATTAAAATTTGATAAATGTTGAACTAGATGAGTACATTTGTACATCCATAAGAAATACATAAAAATTTCATTACTCTCTCTATGATTTTTATAATTTTTTTTCAAAATATTACAGAGTACAATTGTTCTTGTTACATGGATAAATTGTGTAATGCTGAAGGTAGGGATTTTGGTATACTGGTTACCAGAATAGTGTACATTGTACCTGATAGGTAAATTTTTAGCCCTCACCCTTCTACTGTCCCCCGTCTTAGTTTTCAATGTCTTTTACACCACTTATGACCATGCGTACCAATTATTTAGCTCCCACTTATTAGTGAGAAGATGCGGTGTTTGTTTTTTCATTCCTGAGATACTTCACTTAGGATAATGTTCTCCAGTTCCATCCAAATTGCTATGAATGACATTAGTTCATTCCTTTTCATGACTGAGTAGTACTCCATGGTGTGTGTGTGTGTGTGTGTGCGTGTGTGTGTGTGTGTATACACATAGCACATTTTCTTTATCCACTCATTTGATGGGCACTAAGGTTGATTCTATGTCTTTTCAATTGTGAATTGTACTGAGATAAACATTTGGATACAGGTGTCTTTTTGATAGAAAGACTTCTTTTCCTTTGGGTAGATACCCAGTAGTGGGATTGCTAGGTTGAATGGTAAGACTACTTTTAGTTGTTTGAGGAATCCCCACACTGTTTTCCATAGAGGTTGTACTAATTTACAGTACTACCTATAGTATGTAAGTTCCTTTTTTACCGCATCCATGCCAACATCTACTATTTCCTGAGCATGGATTGGAAAAATCAGTATTGTTAAAATTTCCATACTGCCTAAAGTGGATTTATAGAGTTAACACAATTTCCATCAAAATAACAACATCATTTTTCACAGATCTAGAAAAAATAATCCTAAAATTCATATGAAAACATTAAAGAGCCTGAATAACCAAAGCAATCTTAAACAAAAAGAACAAATCTGAGGCACTACATTACCTGACTTCAAATTATACTGCAAATCTATAGTAACAAAAACAGCATGGCACTGGTATAAAAGTAGAGACATAGACCAATGGAACAGAATAGAGAATCTGGACACAAAATTATGCACCAAAAGCCAACTGATCTTCAACAAAGCACACAACAATATGTACCTGGGCAAGGATTCCCTATTCAATAAATGGTGCAGGTAAAATTGGATAGCCACATGCAGAAGAAGGAAACAGGATCCCTATCTCTCACCATATACAAAAACTAATTCAAGATGGATTGAAGACCTAAATGTAGCCTGAAGACCTGAAGCCATAAAAATTCTGGAAAAAACCATAGAAAAAACTGTTCTAGACATTGGCCTATGCAAAAAATTTATGACTAAAACCAAAAAGGCAAATACAGCAACAACAAAAATAAATAAATGGGACTTAATTAAATTTAAAAGTTTTTGGCACAGCAAAGGAATAATCAACAGAGTAAATAGACAACCTACAGAATGAGGAAAAATATTTTCAAACTATACTTCTGACAAAGTGCTAATATCCAGAATCCACAAAGAACTCAAATAAATCAACACGAAAAAAGCAACAAATAACCCCATCAAAAATGGGCAAAAAACATGAACTGAGTTTTTTCAAAAGACAATATACAAATGTCCAACAGACATATGAAAAAATGTTCAACATCACTAATCATTAGGAAATGCAAATTAAAACCACAAGGTACCACCTTACCACTATTAGAATTGTCATTATACTTTCACCAACATCTACTACTCAAAATTTTTATTTTGTTAATTTTTTAGCTATTTTAGTGTTATATCATGGTTTTCCATATGTTCTTGTCCACATATATTATTTCATTTAAAGGGCCATTTTAATATTTGATGTCTCTTTTTCTTATTGATTTATAGTGTTCTATTTTGTTCTAGATAACCTTCCATTGGTTATATTTGTAATGCATATCTTCTGTCACTGCGTGGTTTGTTTTTTACTCTCTTAATGGTAGTACCTCTCTCTCTCTCTCTCTCTTCCCCTCAACCATAAACAGAACCTCTAAATATAAATGCAATCAAATTTATTGATCTTTCCCTTTGTGATTGGTAAATTTTGTGGACTATTTTCAAAATCTTTCCCTATTCCAAAACATGAAGATATTTTTCTTTGTTATTAATAAAATTTGTATATGGCTTTTATATTATCTATTTGGTGTTCCTTTATAATTAGGTTATAATCTATATGGAGTTGTTATTTTCACATATCGTTCACATATGATTGTTCTCCCATTCCCTTCCTCCATACCCTGGATATCAAATTGTTACCATTTGTTTATTGAAAAGACTACTTTCTGCCCATTACTCTGAACTTCCATCTGTTTCTCAAATTAAGTGTCAATGTAGATGTGGTTCCATTTGTCTCTTATGTCATACGTTTGTGTAGATGTGTCTATACTTGTTCCAATACTATACTATTTTAAGTATAATAAATTTATATGAATTTGTATAAGTCCTCTTACCATGTTTTTTAACCTTCCTGAACATCTCATCTATTCTTAGATCTTTTTATTTCCATATAATATTTTCAATAATCTTGTCAACTTACACATACACACATATGTGACTAATGGGTTTTGATTCTAATTGCACTAAAATTACAAATAATCTGGATGAAATCTGTATCTCTATATTGTTGATTCCTCCAATCCATGAAAATGATCTATTTCATTATTAATTATTCCCAGTATTTTTGATAGTCTTTTGTGTAGTGGTCTTCAAATCTCTTTATAAAGATTAGATTTTATGTAGAAATTTGATACATATGTCTACAAACACATACATACACACACATATATACATATATATTCTTAGGTATTTGTTCTTTGAGATGCTATTATAAATGATATCTTTAAAATTTAATTTTTGGTTTGTGTCAAGAATTTATAAATAAAATAGGTTTTGGTACAGTAAATTTGTACTTATAGCTAGATAAACATATAATAAATCCTGTGCTGATTTTGATATGAATTATGTTAAATCTTCAGAGCACAGTGATGGGAACAGATATCTTTTGTTATTTTTATCTTTCAGTTATTTAATTAAGTTCTTGCCCTTGCCCTCCTCCGCCTCCACTGCAAGTCTGAGCTTCCAGCATGTCCATCCCTCAGGAACAGATATCTTTGTGATATCAATTTTTCTATCCACGCCCATGTGCTATCTCTCTGTTTAGTTCGTTCCAGTTATTGTTGGTACAATTTTATAATTTTTACATGACTTACACAATTTTTATAAGTTTTTAGCCAAAAACTTTATACTTTTGTAAATGTCAAAATTGAACTATTTATACAAATTACATTCTTTAATTTTTTGGCCGTATAATATATGTAATTTACTTTGCGTGTTAAGCTTCTATCCACGCAGATTTAGAGATACTTCAATATTAAAATATCTTTGTATTTCTCAGGTAAGTTAAATCTTGTTCCTATTCTGTATTGAGTTTAGCTGCTTCTATTTTTAGAAGGTGTTTCTGTAATTTTCTTTCCACAAAGTTAAATGTGAGGAAATGTGACTTTAAATGTTCCACTCTTCTATTATCCTTCACTAATTTTGATATAAAAAATATGCTACTCACATGGAGTGAGCTAAAAATCATCTTTTCTTTTTCTCTTCTCTGGAAGGATTTTTATGTTTAGCATATTCTATTATTTAAGCAAACTCACTTCTTAGTCTATCAAAGCTAAATAGGATAATTTTTAATGACTTCTTCAATTTCTGAGACTGTTTACGATTTCTATTTTTTCTTGTGTTTGTTTTAGCAAGATAAAAGCTTTCAATTTTATTGGCAGTAAAGTTGACAGGATTCTTTTTTGTCTTTAAAAATAGCTATTTCTGTTTTGTCTGCTATGCTAGCCCTTTTTGTTCGTTAATCCTGGGTTTTTTTGTCTTCTCTCTCTTTCTGTCTCTCTCTCTCTCTCTCTGGATCAATTTTACCACAAATTTGTCTGTTTTACGAGGCACTTCAAAGAACTCATTTTCGTGGCTATGGATTCATTTTGTCTTTCAACTGATTTTCATATTCATCTTTACTTTCTCCTTTGTACTCTGGTTATTCTGTTTCTAACTTCTTAGACTGTTCTTAGACTGTTCTTAGACTGTGATTCTGTTTTCTAACTTCTTAGACTGGACAACTAATTCATTTCTTTTTCACCTTTCTTAGACTGTTCTTAGACTGTTCTTAGACTGTTATTCTGTTTTCTAACTTCTTAGACTGGACAACTAATTCATTTCTTTTTCACCTTTCTTATTTTCTAATATAAATACCTAGAACTGGAAATTGACCTCAGGTTACTCCATTGGCTGTGCCCCTCAAGTTTTGATAGATAATGTTACCTTATCTTTCCTTTCTGCATATTTTGTAAAAACTATTGATTTCTTCTGAGACCCGTGAGTTATATATAAATATTATTTCCAATTTCCAAATATATGTAGGTTTTTAAAATTTATTTAAATTATGTGTAATAAGATTAGAGAAAATTATATGATGCTAATTCTATAAAAGTTATTAAGAATTGCTTTACATCCTATCACATGGCCAACATAAATAAGTCTTCAACAAGTATCAGTCAGCTTTTGCTATAATAACAAATATTTCCAATTTTCCATGGCTTGCAACAACGATAAAACTTTTACTTTTCATTTCTTTTTATTTTTTCATGTCAATGTATTAAGGGGGTACAGATGTTTTCGGTTACGTGGATCACTTTTGCAAAGTTTGAGTCACAGCTGTAAATGTGCCCATCACCCAATTAGTGTTCATTGTACATATTAGGTAGGTTTTTGACCATCCCCTCCTCCCCTCTCCCTGCTGCTTGATTTCCACTGAATTTTACATTCCTCTGTGCACATGTGTGCTCATTGGTTAGTTCCAGTTTAATAGTGAGTTTTTGTGGCGTTTGTTTTTTCATTCTTGGAATACTTCACTTAGGATAATGGTCTCCAATTCCATCCAAATTGTTGCAAAAGGCATTAATTCATTTTTTTACGGCTGATTAGTATTCTATGGTATTTAACTCACAGTAACAAAGGCTGAGCATCAGCTTGAGTTGTGTTTAACTTTGCTCGGCTCAGCCAAGCTCCCCATGACTTCTGCAGTCAGACCCTATGATGAAGAAGCAGCACCTGCCTGGGACATACAGTCCTCATGACAAAGAGCAGAAATATCTGAGGCTAAACCAAACCACACAAGCAAATTATTGTTATTCTTGGTTGCATTGTGCCTGGGTTGTTCACATCCTCTTGGAAAAAGCAAATAATTTGACAAATCCTGACATTGGGGCAGGGCACATGTCAAATCTACCTGGAGATATGGGAATAATAATATCCTTACAGATAAGGAATCCTGTAATTGAGAACAATGATAAAATATATCATACTAGATGAGAAGAATATACTAATTTTTCTTTGAAAAACTGGTATGTGTTCATTAGACCATGTTTATTAATTGTATTGTTCAAATCTCTGTATCTTTGTTGATCTGTCTGCTTGACATAACAGTAACTGAGAGAAGTTCACCAAAAAGATAAAATGTATATACTTGATAAATAGCCTCATTTGTATGAGACAAAAATTACTAGATGTATTGAAGAATTAAACAAATCTATCATCATAATGGGACATTTCAAAGTACTTCCTGTCTCTGGCTAAAAAGGAAGCAAAATCTTCTTGTGTTGCTGCCTGGTTAAGCTTGAGCAGTTTATTTTTGTGTACGTTTTCAAAAGTAGCTTTTGTCTTCTTTCAAGACAAAAAGAATAAAGAGAACATTTAATTTCTGAAACTACTTCTGTGTAGTTTAGTTGTTCAGATTATTTTCAATGGAGTGGTTTGAGCTACAAAAAGACAAATTATGTTTAAAGTTCCAAGATTTAATTTTTTTATGTTTAGAAAGGATCAATGAGTCTTAAGTTGCCGACACAGCTTTTATTTTACATTTTTATTTTGTCACCATAGCACACTTATATACAAAAATATATATTTTCTCCCAAAGGTCTGAGTTCTCTCCCAAAGGGCAAAGGTAAATAAAAGGAAGTTAGGGAAGACTTAGCCTTTGCCTATGATAAAGCCCAGAATTATGAAGTTCAGGTCACATGAATGATAAGCTTTTAAGTGCAAATAAAAAGATGACCAGTAATTTGACAAAAACATAGTTGATGGGGTGATATTTCCTACACAGATTACTTGAATAGATAGCTTTTAGCAGAAAGAAAATGTGTTATTGCTAGTAGCAGTTGAAATTTATAGAGGAAGGCAATGTTACCCCCTCCTCTCCCCTCCAATAAAAACCTATTTAGGAATTACGTGTGTGTGTGTGTGTGCATGTGCGAATAGTTTTGCTGCTCCAACTAAGATAAACTATCCTGTTCTCCAATTATAGTTTTGTCATTAATACCCAATGGAATTTTCCCAGTCAGATTTTCCAAGAGGTTTTAATTTTGACAGTTTTTTTTTTTCAATATGCAGTTCCAATATTTGGTAGCAGCCAAGTCGTAATCAAAGACCAAAGTTTGCCTGTCTCTAGTGAAAGTCACAGTTTCTCTGTTGATATAATTCATGTTAGAGCGGGAAGGAAGTAACTTCTCTGGGTATTTTACAAAACTCTTGGCATACAACCTTCAACTGTGTGGAAAAACGTGAGTTTCAGTTCACAGAAAGAATTCCAGAGTATTCACTGACTCCTCAAGCACGAACACAGAAGCTTCCCTACATCAATCTGAATTCTTTTCACTTGGTCAGATCCTGGCCCATACAACAAGACAAATGACACAAGTTATGTCCACTACATTACTTTTGGTTTTTTGTTCTTTTTAATTCATGTTGGCTATTTCTTAGATGCTGTTCTCCCTCAAATTATCTATTGACAATAAGACTATTCTCAGCTTCATAATTTATTCTACTAAACCAAAAGCATGTCTATCCAGTCATTCACTCATTGTATTGTGAACACCTAACATGCATCAGGTACTATGTTGAGCATTATAGATGCATCCTGTGCAAGACAGTAACCATTTCTGTTCTCATGAAGTTCTTTGAGTATATAGTTCCTTTGAGAGTTTGGGACAGGGGGAGTTAATTCCACCTTTGATTTTCATAGTCATCCCATAAATGCTTGTTACTTTCATTTTTTATAATAAGGAATGGCCCAAAAGATGTTCACGGGCTGATTTCCCTTTGTACATTGGCTCAAAAGTACTTCAAATGAAGAGTTTAATCGCAGATACCACTTGCACTGCTGGGCACAAGTTGTGGATGGTGGAGTACAACTCCACTCACCTTGAAACTCTGAAGATAAGTTCTTGCTTAGCAAGCACACGAAAGTGTCGAGTTGGTGAATGGTGTTCAGTAAATTCCCTGACCAAATAACTATAGTTCATGGCCTCTCTTACCACCAGCCCCAGCAGACAAAATTAAGAAACCAGCTCTTTGCAAACTCCTGTGCTCCTGACACTGGAATGCATGTATCACCAAGGATGTCATGACAAAGACACACAAAGTCATGTTGTAAACATCATACAATTTCCTAGAAAATCAGTTCTTTTGAGCAGTAAATAATTTAAACATTTATTTTAATATCAAAATAAATATGGTTATATTTTCAAGGAAATTAAAATTTGACATGAATTTTAAGGTAACAATAATTGTTACTACTTAAAGAATATTTTCTGGGTGCTAAGCACCATGCTAAATACTTTCCGTGGATTACCCTATGTTAATTATCCTCATCATGAGGCAAGTGTATTGTACAGATGAGGAAATTAGGGCAAGAAAATGTTGAGTCAATTTCCCCAAGTGATAGCATAGTAAATGCTGGGGCCAGAATTTGAACGTAGGTAATCTGAATTCCAAACCTATGCCCTTAACCACTCTGCTATGTAATAAAATATAAAACTTTAAAGAAATGCCTGATGGCTGAGAACTATGGTTGCTATTTGCTTTCTTCTGCTAAAAAAGGGATGCTCTGTAAAAAAGTTTGAGAAATAACAGGACACAGATCAAACATGGCTTTCCATGATCCTGTGACTACCGCTTGCTTTTCATTCTTAGCCCAGAACTCAGCAGCTCTCACAAGAGTCAGTCAGTCACTGTCCTGATCCCAATCCATCTTTCACTGGCTTCTGGTGCAAAACTTCAGGGATGCCACTTTGTGACATCATTTCTCACATAAAGGAACATCAGTTGATACCTGTCTTTCCCCTAATCTCTTCTCATCAGGCAGTTTGTCACTCAGCAATGTCATGGCTTTGCTCCATCCAGGCAAAACTCTCCTCATGCTCAGAGAGCATCATCCCATGAACTTTTGACTTTCTATGAGCTCACTCCAATTTAAAAGATCAATGTTTTTTTTATCTTGACCAAATATACTCAAGAAAATATAAAGTGCAAAATCTCACTTTGTGATCTTAGGACAACATAGGGCTTTTGGCAAGACTGATCTTTTCTTCAAATCCAAACTGTTTTCTATGAGGGGAGATTCCAGCTGAACCAGTTTAGCTCATCACAGTTTGAAATTGTGATTTATCTTGAGAGTTAGGTATGAGTGGTAGATCCTGGTGAAAAGGTAAAAGTTTTCGTAAGCACTGGATCAATAGAAAATGCATTTATGAAGGTTTGGATTTGTTTTCAGAAGCTGAAAAAGGTGAAAACCCTGATTTATGAGCTAAGGATTAGGGTGAGTTATGGGCAGTAGGAAACACAATGTTAGGCTTTTTCTTGTTCTTTTTGTAGAAATTAGAAATGAGTCATCTCTGAAACCAAAGCAAACAGAAGCCTTTCACTAAGATCAAAATGAAGAATTGCAGTTGAGACAAAAGACCGCAGTTATCTCAGACCAATTCTAATTGCATCACGCAATATTTTGATTTTTAATGTGAGATTAGACTCATGGATAATGTGAATTGCAGTGCTCTGGAATGATAGATAAATTATAGTTAGTTTCATGAAAATTGGAAGGAAACTATTGTGTGATATGAGAGGATAGAGATATCATTACCAAAACCTTAAGAAAATCAATTAAGGAAAATTTTTCCTTGCAGAAGTGGAAATAATATTTAATAATTGAAATCCTTGCTTTTGAGTGTTTTTAAATTCTTAACAGCGATAGACAAGGCAATTATGATGCTCAAAAATCCTCCATTTAATCAATTAGCTGTAAGCTTACTCTGCCTTTTTTGACATGTACTTGCTGTGAAAATATTAAGGGCATATATCCAGCCAAACTCATCATTTCTTAGGTTTCTAAATACAAAATGGAAAAGAAAAAAGTCCTTGATACACAGAATATTAGGATCTGATTATGCCATGTTAGGAAAAAGAAAGAATTAAGAAAAGCCCTTCCAAATTCTGTTTTCTGGCAATAATTTTATTGGACCTACTGAAGGTAAAAGAGATTTCTTATTAGATAACAAAGAAGCAAGTATAACTTATTTCAAAGAGCATTTTCCTAGTCTACAGAAAATTTCTGAGACCCAGTCCATAGAATCAGTAGAAGCACGTGTACACTGTGTAATCAATATTCATGCAAATTGAACAGTGTCATACAGTTTTGGAAAGCAACCATTCATCGACTTTTTGTCTAGTCTCTAACAAAGCCATCATCTGTCCCCCTCACTAGTGCCTCTCCCCATTTATAAGAGGCCATCACACTTTGACGTGAAGTAGGCAATAAAGATGATACACCGTTAAAGTGCCACTTCATAAACCACGTACTGTTCATAGAAAGGAGACAGGGTTTTTCCCAGATTACAGGTAGGGTGTATGGATATACTCTGCCTCTGCTGAGATTATTAATATTTTTTTCTGATTATGGTTTCTACGGCAGAGTGCTCAGATATTTTTCCACACTGTTCACACTGTGATTGTTCATGCTTCATCTAAGACAAGAAAGTAGGACAGGTTTGAGCATCAGAACACCAGCAGGCAACTTGGTATAAGATACAGAAAGAATGCAGGGTTTGGGGTGCTTGGCTCTGGTTTGCATTGGTACATAGCCTCTGTAAAGAAAATGACTTCTTAGTCCTCAGTTTTCTCGTTGTTACCATGAGGAAATGAGAACTTTTAATTCTTGAGAGTTCCTGTAAGGCTACAAGGACCTAATCTGTGGATACACCTTATGTGTTGTGTATACTTAGTTGCTTATTTCTGTTTATCAGAGTATCACAAAATGAAAATGTTCTTCTGTGGCTTTTGTTATTCCCCAAGTGACCTTCAAGCAAACGAATTGCATTTATGAAGGATCCCCCAAATCCTGTTTATTATTGCCTTGGTTTTTGATTCCCAGAGTTGCCTTTTCTTTTCTTTACTTCTATTCATTATACTTGCCTCATTTTCCTCCTTGGTCTCTATTTCTGTTCGATTTAGTGATATAGCAGTGCCTCTATTATCCCTCAGGGAATATGTTCCAAGACACCCAGTGGATGCCCGAAATTACAAATAGTACCAAAGCTTATACATACTATGTGTTTTCTTTTTCCTGTACATACATACCTACCTATCATAAAGGTGGTTTATAAATCAGGCACAGTAAGATATTAACAATAATAATTAACTTGTGATGTGAGATGATACAATGCCTATGTGATGAGATGAAATCAGGTGAATGATATAGGTATTGTGACTTAAATGGAACATTTCAAGAGTAAAAAATTCATAAATTTTAATTTGTGCCATTCTGAGCAGCCTAATGAAATCTCATGCCATGCTGCTCTGTCCCACCCGGACCGTCACTTCGTGGCTCTCTTGGTTATCAGATGGGCTGTCACAGTATCACAGTGCTTGTGTTCAAGTAACCTTTGTTTTACTTAATACTGGCTTCGAAGCACAAGAGTAGTGATGCAGTATTTTCAGACTACCGTTTACTGCCAGTAACTGAAACCTAGGAAAACAAAACCACAAATAAGGAGCCACTACTGTATTGTATTCCATTTAGCAAAATTCCCCTATAAAACATGGCGACATGATTTAAACACTTAAAATATAAAGATAGTACATCAACCTTCCATGGAAGTATTTATCCTAGTTCAAAAATCAGAACCATCCTTCCTCCTCCTTGGTCCTGACAGCCCTCTTTGTTGGCAAAATGTTGTCCTCGTACTCTAAGAACTGAATTCTTGACTGGTGTTCAGCTGTGAATTACAACATCTATGTAATGCTTCTCCAATCCCGTGTTCTTTTGCAGGACTTAAGTGACATCTGTTTGATGTCTCTTTCAATCTGTTTTGGTTGAGGTAATTATCGTCCCTGATTATATTTAAGGAAATGAAAAATGAGACTGAAACAAGCTACAAACTGCCAGAGTACTTACACAGTGTATACACTGATTACATACATGTAGTATCAGTTTCTTTGGATCAAAGGATGTCTGTAGTCCCAGTACCATCTACCTCACAGGAAAATGTAGACTTGTTAAAAAGCCAGGGCACTCCACGGAAGCACTCTTTTGTCTACCTGAATGTCAAACTTCTAATGTAGAACCTTAAGTCTATTTGATGTTTCTCTCTTATTAAAACTAGACCCTGTTTTCAGTAAATAACTTTGTTACTAATGTAGTTTTTGAATGGCTAGAATCCTGGCAAAAATCCTCCAGAGGATCCAAGGTCAATACTGATGTGTCCAAATGGTGAGTTTCATTTTTCCAAAGCAAATACAGTCTGAGACTCTTGGGACTGTCGTAGTGTTGTATTTTAACTGTAAAGTATGTAGGTACAACCTATGAACAACATCAGATAAACTAAACATAAAACGCAATTTGACAATCGAATCAATGTGCTGAGTGTTATATTACACTGAATATTGAGAATTACTCTTGCAATGCACTCTTGATTTCAAGGTTTATTTTTCTTAAATTGAATATTTCAGATCACAGTTATGTAAGCAATGGCAACACTCTTAACTGGCTGATCAACCAGACTCTGGATGGTGTTAATCAGTCTTTAAAAATCAGTGTTGAAACACACACATGCATAAATCACATTTGATCAAAGCATAACAATTAGTACTGAGCCACATAGCTGCAGACTAAAAAAATAATATATACTACAAAATTTGGGCAGCCAGATCAAAAGAAACTAAACACCCTTCCACTTGTAAATCTTTTTGCTTAAAATGTATTTTGTATTACTAATAGTGGACCTTACCTCATAGCACATTAAAAATAACAGAATAACATTTCTTTACTTTTTACACAATGTTTCATATATGTCCCTTTAATGATATTCAAAAATAGTATTAACAGCAGAATCTTGCTCTAAACAAAATAGAAGGCCAATCCTTTTTATAGTAGATTCAAGCTAAAGATGTTATGGTGAAAATAAGCCAATTGAGGCAAAGACATAGATCGTTATTAATATAAAGCACCTGTGCAACCATAATCTCCATAAAGTTGAAGAAATCTCAAAGACCCCTCTTCTTGACAAATTCTTGGGACTCTGTCCAGAGTAATGCTCAAACCACTGCATTTAAATGTTTTATCTTAATTACCCCCAAGAGCATGTGCTACCGTCTCAGAGAAAGCTGAGCCTGAGTGACATACAAAGATTTGCCTGAGTTCTTCTGCCAGAAATACTGAGTTTTCCAAATCCAAAGTGTATGTACTTTTTAAATGACATAACTTTTGTCTATAGGAGCAAATAGTAGCTACATGCTAGTAAAATAGAGATCACTGTAGAAGAGTACAGATGATTATCGAATGCTCAAATATCACTAATTGATATAATGATTACAGAAACACCTATAAATGCTTTTGGACCTGGGAAATGCTGACAATCCAGACCCTACAAGCAACCCGTAAGATAACAGCCTTCTCTGGATCACTTAAAGTAGAGAAAGGTGATTCTCTGAGTTGATCAATGTCAAAGTATGAATAAATATGAAAATTTTCTAACTCACGAGTCTTATCTCCAAGTGCATGTCCAGGTCAATTTTATTGGTTTTATGCTCCCCATGGGCTTTTCTGCTTCGCATTGGCAAATCTATTCTTTATTTTTTATTAACCATGCACTCCTATAACTTTCAATTAATGAGCATTTTAAGGCCATCACTTTGTGAGAAGAAAAAAAATCAGTATCTTTAATTGTTCACACTTATATGGAAAATTCAATAAAAGGGGAGGATTTTAAAACTTTATTTTGGTGGTCCCTCTCCCCTAACCTTTTGTTTAACCAGTGTAGTACCATTTTGGTTTGAAGAGGTAAAGAAAAAAATCAATCTGCTTAGGAGACAGATATCCTAAAGACACCATGATATGCATGGTTTAAGGATGCTGACATTCTGTATAGAGGAAAAAGAAAAGTGAATCTGGAATTCCTGACACTTCAGTTTCTATCATGCAGGTGTTTTATTGCAACATGCACCTGTGATGTTGTGAGCCAGACTGGATAGAATATTTGTGATTATTTCAACTCTGGTAGTAAAGTACTTGTTAAGTAGCAAATAATTATATTTAGGTTTCTTCTTTCGAAAAATTAGGTTAGCAAAAATTTCCTTAGTGGGTTAGAATAAATTAAGTTTTTCAACACATTGATAAAAACCCTATGGTGCACCAGGCGCTATGCCAGGAGTCTGAGCAACAAGAGAGAAGGAGAATTGCTCCCCTAAATTTGCAGCCTATTGAGTGAGGACAGGCACCCCAAACTAATAAATATTAAAAACTATGACTAAAATGTGTTGTTTTTGATAAACTAATTGACTATCTTTCCCTGAGTTTTTCTTTCTGTTTTATTTCGGAGGTTGGCAAGTGGAAGGGGCAGGTGGTTCCTGGAGCCTTGGAAGGGAGCCACGTCTCTGACTAATGGTCACACTCTCAGGAAGGACCCCTAGTAGTGGTTGGACCTGGGAGGGGAAAGGCTGTGTGGCATCCTAATTTCGCCAAATTTACCCATGCCTTTAGCATGGTGCAGAAGACACAACAGGGACAAATGAGGCTAGGAAAAGGGTACCCTGTGATGTACAGAATTTCCCTAATGTCCTGTGCAATGCATTTCCCCAAGAACTCTCCAGTGCTCTTGGGGGCAGAAAACCTCAAACGTGACTAGGGTTGGATTTCTTTCTCATTATGCAAGCAGGATAGATGTTTAAGGTCAGAATCAAATTCAAAATGAGGGAAAAAAATGTGATGTATCTTTGACACCTGAAACTGAAAAGCACATCTCTAAAATAGAAAACTGTTTTTATTGTAAGCTCCATGAAAAAAAAATGTAAATAGGCTGATCAAGGAAGTCTCCCTGTGTGGATGGTGCTTGATCTGAGAATATGAGGTCCATGAAGAGTTGCACAGAGAACACTGGCCAATACCAGAAGTACGGAACAAGACTCACCATCTCTTCACCCATATGGTCCCCTGCTGTTCCACATAAGTGGTGCAATCACTTTAATTAGCCATGCATTGTCATTTCTGTAAGATAAAAATCATACTTCTGTGCCACATGTACAGGGGCCTTGAGGACTTGCCCCCTATGAAGGTTAATTTTATGTGTCAACTTGACTAGGTTAAGGGATGCCCAGATAACTGACAAAACATTATTTCTGGGTGTGTCTGTGAGGATGTTTCTGGAAGAGATTAGCATTTAAATCCGTAGATTCAGTAAAGAAGAATTGCTCTCACCAATGTGAGCCAGTGCCATGCTATCCATTGAGGACCCGAGTAGAACAAAAGGCAGAGGACGGGCAAATGTGCTTTCTCTCTTCTAGAGCTGGGACATTCATGTTTTTCTACTCTCGGACACCAGAGCTTTAGGTTCTTGGGCCTTCAGACTTAGGATTTGCATCAGCAAATCAGTTCTCAGGCTTTTTGCCTTGAGCTGAGAGCTACACCATTGGGTCCCCTGGTTCTCAGGCCTTCAAATTCAGACAAAATTGCAATAATAGCTTTCCTGGGTCCCCACATGCAGATGGCAGAGCGTGGGACTTCTCAACTTCTGTAACCAAGTGAGCCAATTCCCATAGCAAATCCACTTTTATAAGTATCTGTAGCTATCCTATTGCTTCTGTTTCTCTGGAGAAGCCTCGCTGACACCCTCCCACCCACCTCTCTATGCTCATGTAAGATGCTCCTCGCACTCTACATCTCGTTCGCCCTGAGATATTGGTGGGTCCCCACACACACTGCCCTCTTTTCCACTTCCAAGCCTTTACATGCTAGGATTCTCTCTACCTTAAAGACCTTGTCAAATTCGTACACATTCTTCGAGATTAAAACATATCAGCTCTCCTTTAAAGAGTACCTTGAACTCCCAAGGTAATTTGAGCAATCTGCCACCCCATTGCGACGAGGAATCCATCTTCATGCCAATCTGTAATATCAGCATCCACTTGTTTACATATCTCTATGCCCCAATAGCTCATAAAGGGTTTAGGAGAAGGGCCATCTTTGTATTAGCAGAATCTAGCCCAGAGCCTGGCACTTTTTCTGAAAGTGATTAAATTTAATTATCTCTGTTCTTAAGAAAACCAGGAATAACGCTTATCACCTACAGATTACTGTGACTTTGTCCAGCTTCTCGTAAATAACTCAAGCTTTACAGCACCATGAGCGTGCTCTCAGCCCAGGATGGATATGCAGCTTTCTCATTGCCTTAAAAACAAGCAATACCTTCTCCCCTCACGGATTCTGGAATTATACATCTTCTGTTTGTCAGGATTGTTGCAAGGACATCTGAATTCTCTTCTTCCTCTCTTTCATCATGATCTAACCAAATCTTTGGTATTTGAGCATGTGCAGGCGTTGCATGGAGAGGTTGACACCCAGTGTGTGCTGGAGCCTGTCCACACAGCTCCCCTGAGCCAACTGTGTGCACCTTGCCCCAACCCCATATTCACTGACTCCTCAATAGTACTTTGAGGTCTGCATGGTGGGGTTGTTACACCATTGAAATTAACAAGTGCTATGCATCACAGAGAAGCAGAGATAGAGATATAGAAATATAGAGATAGAGATTAAAAAGATAGAAGGGGAACGAGAGAACCAGAGTTTAAACTAAAGCTCAAAGAGGTTAGAAAACCTGCTCAAGTTCTTGTAAATGTGACAGAGCCAGGATCTAACTACAGGTATGTCTGGTACCTTAACATCATGCAGATTTCCTCTCGTCTCTCAGCTAAGCCTTTCAAATTTCCTTTTTCCCCGGCCCATCATCTGTGAGTCCACAAGCTGCCCCAAACTTACATAAGGCTAATTTGCCAGAGATATGCCCAGAGTCAGGGTCGAAGCCCAGATGGTTTACTGAACAGACCAGAAGGTAGAAAGAGTCACCTAGAAGGATGGCTTTGGTGATTCTTTGCCTACAGCTACTAACCAGACGGTGAGCCATCTCTCAGTAATGACCTGACATATTATACTGCATCAAGCAACTCTGTAGCTGTGCGTCTTTACCTAAGTACACTGTCCTTTTTCCACTGTGAAGGTGAATGGATTCCCGTGTCTGGTAGGTGCCAACAAAAAGGAGTTGTTACTTTTAGACCCAGAATTTGCCTGTCTATGAATCATATGTGGAATATACAGGTGTGTAGGAGCACAAAGTGTTCTCGGGTACAACCTGAGTCTCATTTTTATGTACCTTTTGGCAAAAGACAATGCATATATTTGATTGCCTGTATCGTATCATTCATTTATCCTGAAAATTGACCTGAAACACTACCACTTCAGATGTGACCGAAAGCCCTTGTGGCGTTCATCAGAACAGAGTGGCAGAGGTATCTCAGTGTGTGAAGTTTTAAGGCTGGCAGCAGCTTCCCCTTTGAAAGTCTACTAAACTCTGTGTGCCTCTAAATCAAGTCTCAAAACAATTACTTAAGGCAGGTGTCAGGAAAGTGCTTTGCACTTTAAAAGATAAGAAGCCAGAGACTTTGAGGTAGGTTGTCTGATGCCCTTATGAGTCAGTAAAATTAGTCAAGAAAACAAATGGGTTTCCTCTGCTAACCCTGGTGGAAACATCTCTCTACTGTGAGGAAGGAGGGTTTATAATAGTCATTCAGAGGGAAAGACTTGCAAAAGCAGGGCACAGATGCCACCTTCTAAGTTTCCAGTACTTTCCTCAAACTTCAAATTTGAACATTTCCAACAGGTGCTAAAAAGAGAAATAAAGATAAACTTTTTTCATTTGAGTAAGTTAAATGGAAATCCTAATGCTGAAACATTAGCATAGCTATCTTTCTCTGGGAAGAAAAAGCTTTGCATGGTTATTGAGGTTATTGAGATCCTTCCTTATCTGAGAGATAGAGATTGTACCTGTCCAGCTCCTCCGGGAATTGAGAACCTGGCTCTCTACCTCTCCCCAGGGACTTATAAAGTATTCCGTGTATTTTAAATGAGCAAAAATGTGAATAAGCCGTTGGCAAATCCTTTCTCGTTTCTTGTCAATATCCACCCCTCGCATCATCCCATGTTGACAGGACCGATTTGCAGAAGGAGGGCTTAACATTACAGACACCCTTTCGTTAGCTTAAAAAATTGAGACGAGTCAATATTTACATCATGTTGCTGATCTTTAAAGTACATACCCCATTTTCTCTTCTAATAAATAGCTGTCACTCTTCCCCCCATGACAGCTTAGCTGAGAATGGATTGGCATGCTCAGTGCTCCCTGTATTCCGGGAACGATCTAATATTTCAGGTCCCTCATGTGACAGCAGGTCGATTTTTTCTCTCGCTCCTTTATATTGGTTTCCAATGACAGACTTTATAAAACCATTTAGGTCTGCTTAAAGAAAAAAAAAATCCATACGCATATGGGGTTTATCTGTCTCCAAAAGTGCACAAAGTCTAATATTTAATGAGAGAAGATAGGCAGTTTCTTTATTATCTATTTTGCTGGGCCATTTTTTGAGCGTATTTTTAGACTAAAACACTGGATGAGTCTACTATGTTCCTATTCTTTACTGATGAAAGGAAATGAATAATACCAACCTGAAGAAAGAGCCTTGTCCGTTAGCCAGAGAGTTCATAACCATAGTAGTTCATTTGTTTACCTTCCTCCTTCCCTCCCTGAGAACCCTCTTAGCTCCTGGACAAGTCTAATTGGGGTTTACTCAGTGCAGCTCTCTGGATGGACCCACACTGACCACAGAGGTATATCAAGATTTGCTTTATTATTCTTAGGTTTTTAATTGTTGTTGGTTCTTAGCTTCCAAAATCACTGGTATGGTTCAGGAGCACAAAGGCATCCAGACCAGAAAGGAGCACTCCTTCATTTTGGATCATCCGCCTCTCACACCACAGAAAGCCAACTTCAAAAGAGCCTGGTAAGTATGTTTCTTAAAATTAAGCAAAAGGGATATAGGAAAAGATGATTTGAGAAAATACAGATGTCTTGAAGTACTTGAAGGCATGTCTATTTTACAAATGTGGATTCAGGATTCTGAGATTAAGAATGAATAAGGAAAAGAACTCTGTCCCCAAATTTACACAGCATTTCTGGAGACAAAATAAGAAAGTGTGATGCCACAGCAGATGTCTATTTCCTGTGGCTACCTGCCTCTCTCACATTATGCGATAAAGATGTACGCTATGAGCACTCAATGGAAGGATCCAGCAGAGGCTGGAGGGGTATTTACCTACAGCGCTGTGGTTATAGATGGGACTCTTGATCCAACTGTGCCTGTGAGAGTGTGTATGTATGTATGACAGAGGGGGGAAGCCAGACCTAATTCCAGCTTGATTTGCCATATTTCAAAGATTTGATGATGCCTCATTGTTCTAAAGAAACTCTTTAATGCGGTAAAAAAACACCATGATATTTTTGCATGAGCTATTTGGCTAAAAGATGATTACATCTCAATGCATGATTATTAAGACAAGGTAAATGTAAGCACTTCAAAATCTGCAAGTTCAAATAAGACAAAGCTCAAGAGAGTATGCATAGAGCTCAGCCTCTGATGTCCTCTGAAATTCATCTCTGAGCTCAGTACTTGCTATGGTTTGAATGATGGTGGCCCCTCCAAAACTGATTTTGAAATTTAATCCCCAATGCAGCAATATTAAGAAGTGTGGCCTTTTGAAGGTGATTAAATCATGAGGGATCTTAGAAAAGAACTTAAGTTGAAGGGAGCACCTTCCTGTCCTTCCATCATGTGAGGACTCAGAGAATACAGCAACAAGGCACTGTCTTGAAAGCAGAAAGAAGCCCTCACCAGACACCAATCCTGCTGGCATCTTGATCTCAACCTCCAGAACTATGATAAATAACTTTCTATTATTTATAAATCACCCAGTTTGTACTATTTTGTTATAGCAGCACAAACAGAACCCTAACCAGAAACACAAAGAAAGAATATTTCCATGTGGCCAATGATTCAGCTTGTTATGGATTTGATGGTAGCAGTTACTTTTGAACTCCACCTGGTCATAAATGACACCGAAAGTCACTTCATATGCCTTATCATTAGCAGTGCCAAAACAACCAAAATGAAAAGAAAAATCTTACAAATGGGTGTATAAAAATTAAAAATCTTCAAATAGAGGTGGAAATGTGTCTAAACCATTAATTGTAAAAGATATATTAGTAATTATGTTGGTACATATTCCATAAATAATTATGCTATTTATTGGTCAGCAAAGATGTCAATTTCAGTCTTTGATCCCATATTTTTTCTAGGCAATTTGCAATTTCTCTCGTAAAATAGGACGATGTTCTTTTTCCTGCATGACACCAGGGAGCTGGTGAGAAATTTTTTATAGATCTTTCCACTGTTAGTGGCTGTTTTGTTTTGTTTTAGTTTGGCACAGTAGATTAGCCATTATGTGATGAGTTTTTATTGTTATAGTTTCTAAAGTATAAGAGGAAATGAGGTAAATGATTAATGGCAGAGTAACTTAAAGCAAAATGGAATTATACGAAGCCATTGAAAAATAAATGGGAAATGCAGCCATCCAAATGGAATTTGGTTTAGCTCCAAGAGTAACAATCTTATCAAAGGTGTCACAGGGTTTTATTCATGACCCCAGGTAGAGGGGCTCTTGGTATTCAATCTTAACCACTGCACAATACCTTGAAACAACAGGAAGCTTCTCAGCCCTGGCGTGTGATCCATCCTGTCTCAGAGGGAGGCTCTCCTTGCTCCAGGTCTAGTATCATTTTTATACATCAACTCCTCTTTATTTTGGCTTTCTGAAGTCTGAGTTCAGTGCACCTCTACTTTGGAGATCTTCTTAGAGATCACCTATATACACTTCAAATGAGCATGGTTTCATTCTTCTTCTTCTTCTTTTTTTTTTTTTTTTTTTAAGGCTACAATGTAAAGAGTTTGATGGATTGGTGTTGGTCACAGAACCAGGAAGTCTAAATTCTCATTCTGTTTTGGGTTATTTTTACAGCATAAACAAAGGTGATTTTATTTAAAATGCAGCCTACTCTAAGGTCAGAAGATAATTGTGTTGTTGTGAAGGTCAGTCGACAAATGTGTATGAGTGACTCCAAATGAAAGAGAAGTCACTCAATCAACTTGATAAATAGAGCTCTTCCTCAAGACCCATAACTTTATCAAGAGCTCTATTTACTTAAGAATGTCTCACATTCTTAAATACCTAAAACTTAAAAATACTAAATAATTGTGAATTATTTTATGTTTAAGAGTCCAAGTGAATATTATCTTCTATTAAACATAGTAGATAACCCACACCAGCTCATAGAGGGGAGCCAACATATAAATACCTTATTCTTTTTCCCCACTGGCCCTATCCTTATCATTATGATAACAGTGGGGACTATTATTATTTTTAACTAATGATACTACCTAATAATAATTGTTAGTTCAATGTAGAACGTTCAGGAAAATTGTTCAATGTTCTATATACACACACTTCCTTGAATCCTCAAAATAATAATATGAGGTAGATTTTATTATTACCATCACTTTTTGCAAATGCTGAAACTGAAATCTCAGGTTAAGTGCTTTGTCCAAGTGGCTCAATTGGGACTTGAATTCCATGTGTTGTTTGATCCTATATTGCTTTTAGGATAGAACTGCGGGTGGGGTGGCTCTCTAGGAACACATCTCTGAAAACCTTCAGAGTTTCTTTGGCTATGGAATCCCAAAGCCACTCAAAGAATTTTGCAAGAACTGAGCTGCTGATTCTTTTACATCAGCTTGCCACCTAGAAGATTCTTTCAGAGAAAAAGCCGAAGATGGAATAGTATTTTTCCACCCTAACTTTGCTGCCTGCCTTCACCCCACCCCATTTCATTAATGCTCCTCCTTAGGCAGCAAGACAAATGGGATCAAGCCGTATGTCCTTTCCTAGGAGAAATTCGTCAGGCCACAAAGACAGATAAGTTACACTAACCTTGTGCTGTGGAGGGAAGTTCAATGGAGAAAGAGATTAGGTAAAAACCTAGCAAGGTCATAAACATCATGTTCACCAAGCAGCACACGCAGATAAACAAAGACTCCCAAAAAGAACCAAGTGATAGACCGGCATCTCCAGAACAAAAACAGAGTGTTCTAACCATATCTGCCATAAGAAACTACATTTTCTGCTATCTTCTTATGTTTATGTCTTTTCAAAGAAATAACTTTGCAGTGCTCAGTCTGTTCTTTTACAAAAAGTTGGTATGTATTCTTTTCATCGTCTCTCATCAGTTCATGGGCAGTTTACTCAATTCTGCCTTTTAGTCTCACTTCACGGTATGCTGCCTGAACTTCTCATAAGGGAAAACTCCAGCTCGGAATCACGCCCTCTAGAGAAAGGCTAGCCAGACTTTGTTGTGCGTATGTACCAAATGACTTATTTTTTTAATAAAACCCTCAGTGGTAGCTGCATGTTACCTTCTCTCTACGAGCCCAAGAGGCCACGGATATCATTTTTAAAGTGAACCCCTGAGCGTCACAGTCTGTGCATCAAGGGAGAAAGACTTGGATGGTAGGGAAAGAAGGTTTACAAGAGACCAGGGAGAGGAAAGGGGGCCCCGCAGACAGCTGTCCCTCCAAGTCCCTCAAAGGTACGTTGTCTGGTACTTGTTTGACAAAGAGTAAAGTTGACAGTGGAGGGACGACCCGTAACTGCTGTAACTCATTGCTTCCTGCGTTTTCATAGAACTTTGTTATTGTACAGGTTGTTAAATTGATACCTTAATTACATGCATTGTGGCCAAGTTATGGCTGTCATGAGAGGTATAAATCTGCTCTTCCGACATGCTCTCAACCAGAGCACTTTGTTAGGATAGTTTTGGATACAATTTTGATGTCAAAAGGAGATATGCAATACAAAGATTTACTTCACCACTAAATAAGTACAACTGTTCTCAACCCCGCTGCTGATGGATGTGTTTTGTGAAAAGAGTGAAGTATAATCTGATGTCAAATTCTGAAGGAAATATGTATTGCAGAATTTTTATATGAAGCTCTCTTTCTTGGCTAATTGAATAGCTAGTACAAATTTATAGTTACCATTGCAAAGATTGATTCAATTATGACTTCTAAAAATTCATTTAAATATAGGCTTTGGGGATTTAAAAAAATTATATATCTATTAAATCTATCAAATAAGGGTTGGGTCTTTGGGGTAAATGATTCTCTTATAGTTTTTCTACCAAATAAAGGCAAGGTTTGATTTCCTTTGTGTTAAACCACAACTGATTTGTCCTATAATTTTATACTCAGTACTTAGCATTAATCTTACCTACCATAAATCTTCTCTTATGTGCTGCAACTTCCAAACCACTGTTCTTAAATAAGCCTATGCGTAAGACTATATGCAACTATTGCACAATATAGATAGAATGCATTTGGTCTTCTGCTAAATTACTTCAAACTATTAAAAATAAGACTAGCTCTTATGATATATATCACTGTTAGTTTTCAGTTCCAAATTTATTCTACAATATTGGAGCTGTATTATGTGGAAGCAAGAGCTTAAATGTAAAAACTCAGCAAGAAGTAATTGTCAAATTCTTGAGTTAAAGATTTAGGATACGCATGAAGACATAAATGAGAATATCCCAAATATTTCTTTACATAAATTGGTCTCTATGCCTCGTACCAGAAATAAAAACATAACTAGGTGTCCTTTACCTGATCTTTGAAGCTATTAGAATGGATAAATAAAAATGTTCTTGAAGGATACACCAGAAAATTTACATTGGTAAGGCAAGCTGATTGTCAGGGACTCCGGTGGGAAAAGAAACTTTGTTGTATACTCTGTTACACTTGTAAACTTTGAATCCTGTGAATACATCATCTAGTTATAAACTAACCCAGTTAAATTGTTACTGGCAACATTTGCAATACTTTCAGACTTCCGAACTAGATATCTTGGTAGGGATGAGGTTTAC
The DNA here is from genome assembly GCA_963575035.1 of Avahi laniger. NCBI lineage: Eukaryota > Metazoa > Chordata > Mammalia > Primates > Indriidae > Avahi > Avahi laniger. Next base: position 42,681 of record CAUYSK010111389.1, read on the forward strand.
CTTGGTAGAGATGAGTTATTCATTATATTTAACATTTTATTAATTTTTTATTCTCTTTTACCAGAAGCATAGTACAAATACTCCTTATTTGGAATAGAAATAGCACCCTGAGTTAATGAAAAATAGAAGCACAATTAACAATATAATAGTCACTAGCTGCATGTGGTTGTTGAGCACTGGAAATGTGGCTGGTCTAACTTGAGATATGCTTAAAGAACAAAATGCACACTGGAACTCAAAGATTTGTATGAAAGAAAACATGTAGACTATCACATTAATAGTATATATGTTTATTACCCATTGAAATGATAATATATAAGGGTAAATATATTACTAAAATGAATTTCACATGCTTCCTTTTACTCCTTAATGCAATGGCTAGAAAATTTAAAATTTTACATGCAGTTTTCTATTCATGGCTCATGTTATTTTCCTAAAATTCTGTTTTAGAGAGAAGGTCAGAAAATTATGGCCTGTGGGCCAAATCCAATCCACTGTCTCTTTCTGTAAATAAAGCTTTGTTGGAACACAGCCACATCCATTCATTTACACATTGTGTATAAGGCTATGTTAGTATATCGCATATGGCAGAGTTGAGTAGTGGAGACGTATGGCCTGCAAAGCCTAAAATATTTACTGTCAGGCTTTTTCTAGGAAACATGTGTGGACCCTTGGTCTACATGCTAAGCTAAAGGTAACATTTTTTTTACAAATAGTCTAAAGTGCATGCTTATTTTTAAAAAATGACTCAAAAAATACAAAACATACAGAGAAGATGCACTTGGGGTAAGGCTGTGTTACACGGTGTTAAGTCCTCTTCAAAAACTACTTTTACTTCCTAATATTGAAATAGGAAACTAACAGTGATCAGTCATAAAACATTGGATTGGTGAGTAAATATCCAATAACTTCCATTTCAATGTTCTTAAAGAATCAAGATGAATAAACCTTACACCTTGAGTTTTGCAGTTGAAAAGTATCCTCTCTGCCATATTACATAGGACTATTTACTATAGTTTGGATATTTGTCCCATCTAAATCTCATGTTGAAATTCGATCCCCAATGCTGGAGGTGGGGCCTAATGGGAGGTGCTTGAGTCATGTGTAATTTTAAATTTTTTAGCAGCTGCATTAATACTTCATGAATAGATTAATGCTCTCCCCGGGGGTGGCATGAGTGAGTTCTCATTCTATTAATTCCCACTAGTGTTGGTTAAAAAGTGCCTGGTTAATACCAATTTGATGGTGAGTACTTGGGGGGAGAGGGGGCAAGGGCAACATACGTAACCTAAACATCTGTACCCCCATAATATGCTGAAATTAAAAAAAAAAATGCCTGGAAGCTTCCCCCTCTCTCTTTTGCTTCTGTCTTGCCATGTGATCTCTGCACAGGCCAGTGTCCCTTCACCTTCTACCATGAGCAGCCCATGGCCCTCACCAGAAGCAGATGCTGGTGCCAGGCTTCTTGTATAGTCTGCAAGACCATGAGCCACATAAACCTCTTCTTTACAAATTAGCCTGCCAAGGTATTCCTTTATACCAACGCTAAATGGAATAAGACAGTATTTAACAAAATGTGCTTTACGGAATGCTAGTATTAACCCCTTGTTCATGGGTGTTGCCCAGAAGAGTGTTATCCAAACAAAGAAGTTTGTTTTCCTAGTCTATTTAATGAATTTAATGGGTTTGCTACCGAATTTCCAAAACATTTAATATATTAATATGCATTATATTACAAATATCAAGGAAGATAAACTTGTATGGAATGTTCCAAAATTCCAAAATTATTTCACTACCATTTTTTTAAATTTGCAGTGACTCTCATGAGATATGAATATCTAGTATACAGTGGTAGTATCCATGATGCTTACTTTTATGTGTCCATTTGGTAAGCCACAAATATTTGTTTAAACATTATTCTGAATATTTCTGTGAGAGTGTTTTTTTGGATGAGATTAACATTTAAATCAGTGGGCTTTCAGTAAAACAAATTGCCCTATTTGATCACAAAGACTGACCTCCCCTGAGCAAGAAGAAATTCTTCCAGAAAATGGCCTCAAATTTGAACTGCAATATTAGCTCTTCTCTGCCTCTCCCACTGACAGCCTATCCTGCAGATTTTGGGCTTGCTAGACTCCATAATGATGTAAGCCAATTCCTGAAGATAGATCTCTTTATATATATATGTGTGTGTGTGTGTATTTATATATATGTATAAATACACACACACACACACACACACACACACATCCTACTGGTTCTGTTTCTCTAGACTACCCTGACTAATATAGGACCTAAGACTCTGGAATTTCCTTTTGGCTGTAAAATTGCTACCTGAAGTATTTGTTGACCCAACCTATAAGTAACTTTGCTTGGACCTCAGCAGGGAAGAAAAATGCTCTCTTACATGAAGAAGATACATCTAGCTTCTCCGGCTTCATAACAGAATGTCAATCTATTTTGATTGCTACCCAGCACCTATGAGGATGAAAAAAAATTAATATATTTGAAAAGTAACATATGTAAAAGACTTGCTATCTACTCAGAACTCTATATCTAAATAAAAATATATATACATAAAAGGTCATTAAATATAAAATGTCTGATTTTGAATCAAAAGTATAGTTTATTATATATCAAAGCAATACAATTCATCAATGTATTTGCCTAAACTATCAATACAATTTTGCAATCTTAATGGCACCTTGTTTATATCAGCAGAGAAGAAGCCTGGAGAGTGACAATGAAATCGTGAAAGGCATTTTTCCCAGCTTGTTGAGAATTGAATATTTTTCCTTGCAAGAAGTGATCCAAAGCCTAGAAGTGGTAGTCAGTTGGTGCAAGGTCTGCTTAATACAGTGGATGACAGAGAGTTTCCAAGCCCAGCTGCTGTAGTTTCAGCAGGGTTGTTTGTGTGACATGTGGTCTAGTGTTGTCTAGCAAGAGGATTGGCCTGTCTCTATTGACCAATCTTGGCTTCTTAATAGCAAGCATCCTCATTATTTCATCCAATTGCTTGCAGTAGACATCCACTGTAATCAGTTGACCAGGTTTCATGAAGCTGCAGTGGATAATACCAGTGCTGGACCACCAAACAGACACCATTAGCTTTTTTGGATGAATATTCAGTTTTGGAGTGTATTTCTACACTCCATCTTTATCCAGCCATTGTGCTAATGCTTGCAATTGTCAAAAGGAATCCATATTCTATCACAGGGAACAATACGGTATAGAAATGGTTTGCCTTTATGTTGTAACGGAAAAGAAAGACAGTCTTGGAGACAATTTCTCTTCTGACGTTTGTTTTAATCCATGCAGTACCTACCCATCCAGCTTCTTTACCTTGCTGATTTGTTTCAAATAGTCCAATATTCTTGGAATAGTAATGTCAAGCCTTGCTGCTAATTTATGTGTAGGTCAAGATGGATTTGCTTCCACTGCTGTTTTCAGCTCATCATTATCCACTTTGATCTCAGGTCACCCACATGGATCATATTCAAGATGAAAATCACCAGAAGGAACTTCTGAAATCATCTGCTGGTGAAGTCCCTCATCAACCATCCATGTACTGTGTGCATTCATTAGCCACATCTTTCCCAAACACTTCATTGATATCTCAAACTGTCTGTGCTGCATTGGTTCCACGATGGAACTCATTCAAAAATAACATGAATATTTAACTTAATCATCATTTCACAAAAATTGCTTTAAAAAAAATTTCAGAGATAACCACAAGCCAAAATCTGCTTTTGAAAGACTGAGGATGTACCTTCACATAAAACAAGAAGTGTCAAAGTGAAATGTCAGAAATATCAACTGTCAAACTTAGTACCTAAGGAAATCGGACATTTCATATTTAAAAGTCTATATCAAGAATGGTGAAGAATTTGAGATTTTACCTTGTGTTCAAGCTAACAAGTGACTCTGTCACAGTTTTGTGAATAGTGGCAATAGACATGAGACTCCATCCAGGGTCAGAAATAAAGGGTTTTATTACTCAAAGCAATAGCAGCAGCAAGAGTATCCACATTTTCTTCCACTGGAACCCAGAACTTAGGGAAATAAACTTTTATAATCGTGTAAGCATGCCTTCCAAATTCATACTATCTCTATCTTCTAATATTTTTGCTGTAACACTTCCTTGAAGAAATTGCCAGAACAAAAGCATTCAGTGTCTCTGCTCACAAAATATGCTAAAATGGTAGATGCCCATGGATAATCCCTCAACAATAAGCAAGTAATTACATATATACATACAAATATACATAAAGCATATTTAATTTCAGCCTTTTCTTAACTCAAAAAAACAGAAAAGTACACAACCAACCCTACTTCTATAGATTGGTCACCTTTCTGAAATACAGTTACTAATTTATATTGTAATGATATACATTTATTTTTACTGAAATTTGATACCAGGACTATTCATATAGAGATCATTTCTGCTTGCTCTATAAAACCACTATGAAGGTAATGTTAATTCTGTAGACCCATAACTTATGTATTTAATTAAGTAGGTCTTTAGACCTACTTGTTAAGATTTTTTTCTTTGACAATGGCATCAAGGAAAATCTTCTCCCTTGGATAACTGTTATACTTTCTTTAACATGATAAGAACTATTAAATCTATTATATATTTTTTTCTTTTTGGTTTAAATGCAAACTTTAAACTCAATTCCAATAACAACATAATAATGTTCACTATTTATTAATTCTGCCAGAACTATAATAAGTTAACTGACAAGAAACACAGTTGGACGGGTCATCTCACCTTTGTATACAAGCAGAAAGTTCTGCCACCTAGAAAGTTCCTTGCTGGTTTTGGTTAGAGTATATCAGTAAAGGAAAATAGAAATAAGTAAATAATATACAAGTTTAAGACATTTAAGAAAATGTCAAAGCATCTGTATTTGAGGGGTTGCAATCTTTGATGACATACCTCCTTTTTTCTAAACACTTTCATTAAATCACGCATCATGTACACAACTCTGTAGATTATTCCCAGACATTCTGTACTCTTTTCTTTAAAAAATATCATTCTACTTACCTAATGGCGTAAATTCAAAATTTTCTTATGACAAAGATAATAGTGGTAAGGCATATTTATTTATTTATTCAGTGATTGAAAATGTATTGAGAGCCAGGTCCTGTTTTTTGGGTATGAGTCACAGTAGCTATTAATATTTTTAAGATGTCTTATATCAAAAATATTTTTGTTCAACATTTTAAATTATTAAGATAGACCTAACCTTCCAAATGAAAATAAATTGTAGATGAATACAAGAGAGCATAAAATATGAAAGTATAAGTGCACTAGAAGAAAACATGATAAAAAACTAATATTAGAGAACAGGGATGGCCTTCCTGGCCCAAACCAAAGCATGAAAGACCACATACAGAGTAATTATCAAATACATGCTACTTTTTAATCCCTGGACTACAATGCATGTATTTTTATGAACATTTGAATTATTCTTAAAGAAATCCCCTGTTCTACAATGTGTCTATGGCAACTATCACAGATTTGTTTTTTCACCAGCAGTTGCTCATAAGGAGTTTTGGGTAAAAAAAAAGTGTTTATTAGAGAGCAATACCTATGTAAGGAAGGTGTGGAAGCAAGATTAAAGAGAGAATGTGAAATTGCAAAGGCCCACCAAAGCCTCAGACAACCAGTGGGGAACTCGGGAGAATACCTTGCTCAGTCACTGGATGAAGATTGTCCAGGGTAGGGTATAGTTTCAGTCAAGGCAGCTTTCTGCAGCTGAGGTGGACCCTGAGGAATTGACAGCTGGGAAAGGTCAGAGGTCCATGCTCCGTGCCTCTAGAGAGCATGCCCTTTCTTGTAGAAGGGCACGTGATTTCCACACTGTGACCTACATGGTCCACCTCTTGCCCTGCTCAGATCCATATTCCTATGTATGTTCAGAAAACAGTTTCCCCAGAAATCCAGTATGTCTCTTTTTCTGAAGGGAAAATTAAAACAGGAAAGGTCTCAGAATAAACTATTACTCACAAGGCTGCAGTTGGTCTTCAGGCCACAACTGATATAATGTTCTCCCTCCTCCACAATCCATTCTGGATTCTTCTTCCCTGCATCTACCATTTTCTCTGGCTTCAGTGGCTGACTTGGTGCCATGTTCCCAGTGGTCTAAGCCCCTGGCCATCATGAATTTCTCAGGACAAAGTTTCTATTGCCCATTTAGAGTACAATTGTGCAAAGGAGCAGTAAGAAACACACATATGGATTACCTGGGCTCCACATGTATTTTTTCATGCTCTCAGTGTGGAACAGCAGCTCTAACTCTTCTTGATATTCAGGGTCTATTACCCCTAACAAGATGAAATCATCGTTTTCTGTTCTTGTGCTCCTTGGAAATAAGGAGTCCAAAGTGCCAAATGGCAGCTATAGATTATACTTCAACAGGACTATTTTAGTGTCATTTGATTAAAAAGTACTCCATTTGAGGCCAGGATGTCTATCCCTACAAAGCCAAGAATTACAGGCTTGGTGTGCAGTAAAGGATTAAACTTCTCTAAGTAAGAATTTGGTTTTTTTCCTCTGGCTATTGGGATTGAACCTCTAAAACCCTGGAGTATTCTACCTAAGAAGGGTGTCTTTGTTTACCTGGGGGCCTTGGTTGATCCATAGACTTATGTTAAAATGTGATTATGGAGAGGACCTTGGGCCATGCCAGAAAATCTATGCTAAAAATGTGTTGTATGATGGGGCTTTGGGTTACACACTATCAACTTAACCTCTGGATGGGCTGGAGACTAAGGTTAACTACATGGATAGTCAGTCATGTCTATGTGACCAACCCCCAATAAAAACTCTGCATTCCAGGGCTCAGGGGAGTATTGCTGGTTGGCAATACTTCATGCATTCTATCACACATCATTGCTGACAGAAATAAGTGATGTCCTCAAGACTCCATCAGGAGAAGGTAACTGAACACTTGAACCCAGAACTCTTCTGTACACTGCCCTCTGTGATTTCCACCACTGCTGATCTTAATTAGTATCCTTCTGCTGTAATAAATCATAACCATGAGTATAACCACTTTGCTAAATTTTGTAAGTCTTCCTAGTGAATTATTGAACATGAGGGTGATCTTGGGGACCCCTAAAACTTGAAGCTAGGGTACACAAAACTCCCCAATGGGTGGATGGGAATCATGGCACTGGGCTTCTCCCACATCAAACACTTGACTCACAAATCTATGTCTTCTTTCTATGGTAAGCAGTGCCATATTTCTTGATTCGATCCATATGGCACCCTATTCACAGGGAGCATTTTGTCCAAACTGGCATTTCAGCTGTATTTCCAGATGTCCATTAGAACCATATATCAGGACAGTAAGTATGGTATGTGATAACACCAGTGAATACTGAAGTAATGGAACACCATTATGCCTCTTCTACAGTAAAGTATATCCCCTTGTGTGATAGAGTATCATGTGGGATCCCATGACAATGGATTCCAAATCTTTGACTAGTGAGTGATGCTAGCTGAGATCCTGAGGGCTGAACACACAAATTCATAACTGCAATATGTATCTACTTCAGTGAGAATGAACTACTGTCTCTTGCAGGATGGGGTCAGCTTACAGTCTAGTGGTCAGTTGATTTCCTCAAAATAGTGCCATACCAAGGGCTCAACATTGTTAGGAGTTGAACATTCAGAGGCTGAAACAGCTAGAGAAGCCTTTGTAAGTGCTTGTCACAGAACAGATTCCATGTTGTTCAGTCTCCATCTCTTCCAGTGTGGCCATTCCTTTGATGTTCTCATTGTACGATATATGGGGAAGTAGATGGAAGAGGCTGGCTGACAACGACCAGACAGTCATATTTTCTACTTGCTTGTTTTAATATCTCTCCCATGATTGATGCTCTGTGGTGGGAATAAACATACAATACAAAAATTTGCACACTTTGTGTGTCTTATCCAGATCAGGATGTTATAACAAAATACCATAAGCTGGGTAGCTTACAAACAACAAAAATTTCTCTCTCACAGTTTTGGAAGCTGAAAGTCTGAGATCAGCGCACCAGCATGATCAAGTTCTGGTGCTGGCCCTCTTTCAACTTGCAGATGGCTGACTTCTTATTCTGTTCTCACATGGCAGGAAGAGACAAAGCTACCTCTCCAGTCTCTTTGTATAAGGGTGCCAATCCCATTCATGAGGGCTCCACCTAATTACCTCCAAAGACCCTATCTTAGTCCATTTTGTGTTGCTGCAACAGTATACCACAGACTGGATAATTTATTTAAAAAAAAGAAAAAGGAAATTTATTTCTCATGGTTCTAGAGGCTGGGAAGTCTAATATCAATGTGTGGCATCTGGCAAGGGCCTTCTTGCTGTGTCATCCCAGACAAAGCACAGGAGGAAGGGGAAGAGAGCACAAAAGAGTGAAGATGAATAAAAACTCATCCTTTTGTCAGGAATTCACTCCCCTGATAACTAACACATTCCTGTGATAAATAACACACACCCTAGATAATAATATTAATCCATTCATAACAGCAGAGCCCTCATGACCTAATCACCTCTTAAAGGTCCCACATCTCAACACTGTTGCCTTGGGGATTGTTTCCAACACATGAACTTTTAAGGACACATTCAAACCATGGCAGACCCCAAATCAAAATACCATCATATTGGGAATTATATTTCAACATGTGATTTTGAGGGTGGGAGTGAACACAAACACTTAGTCTGTAACATTGTATCCACGACCATATGTTCATCCACATGTCTGAATCCCAGACTTCCTTACCCACAATCTTCTAATCTTTGTCTGTATATGGAAGCTTTTTTCCATCAGGGCTCTCTCCAGCACCAGAGGGTCTTCCAGATGGTGTGGCCCAAGCTGCAGAGCTACTTGCACTGTAACCTGCGTCTGCAGTGGCCCTACCCTATTGTGGGCCCCATGCAGAATTGCATGTTATATGAGCTAAATCACTTTCCTTAGATGTATAGTATGCTGCCTCCAGAACTCAAAAAGGGCCCTCAGGTGTTTTGCTTTCTTCTTCATGGTAGGATGTACAAAATACAAAGGTAAATATTTTATTTTGGAGGAGTCGTCCTAGCATGACTCTAAACATTGAGCCCCTAAAATTTTATTAATGTGGTAGGCCCTGGACCTTCATTTTCCCAAGGAATCTGGGAGTCAATATCTCTGCGTACATCCATGCAGAGATCCTCAGGTATCAGAGTACCAGGCTGTTTGTTTGTTTGTTTTAAACAAATCTTGACATTTCAAATCTGGTTTTATTTGCACATTTAATTCCCTTGGAAGTTCAGCCACATTGATCAATAAGCCTTGGGTTTGATACATGGCTTCTGTACCCCCCTGCTAGAGGAAATGAGGGGTGGTTTTGTATGCCACTAAAAAGGCCTTTTGTTTTGCACCTGACTTTCAGTTCTGGTTCACTTCCTCAGCTCTTCATTATCTTTATGTAGAAGAGGAATGGTACTTAGCAATAACCATCTTATATCTTATCCTCATAACTACTCTTTTCTTCATACATCTCAATGCCTAATATTTCATTCCCAGCTACACATTCCCTTCCAACTAGGTACTCTCTCAATTACCCACAGGTCAAAATTTTATAGTTTGTGCTATCTTGTGCTGAGAATTGTCTATGTCCCACCTACCACTATTGATGAGCTCCCCATTGCCAGCTGGTCTGTGAGTGATCTAACTCCAAACCTCATTTTGTCTTGGACCACCCTCAACCCCATATGTTTCAGGTTGAGTGTTGAGTTTGCAGGGACCAGATGTTGAAAGGAAGTCTGAGATGTGAGATGGTGATAAGAGATCAACAGCTGTGAAACGTTCGGGGGAATCGGGATTGGGCAGAGAAGAAGGTAAACTCCAATGCAGTTCTGACAAAGCCTGGAAAATTTCAGTCAGCAGCTCTAGGATAGGACTTTCTTTCTAATGCTGCCTGGCTCAGCCTTGGGCTCTCACTGTCCCGGGAAGAGTGTGAGCTTAGGCAAGGCAGCTCTTAGCATCTGAGGCAGACTATGAAATTGCTGAGAACTAGAAGATATCGTGACCACATACCCTACAGTGGAGTAGCAAGTCTTTCATTGAAGGAGGATCTAAGGGCACATCTCTGTGCCTGACACCTCAAGCAGTCACATAGAAAACGCATGTTTGCATGTACACACATACACACACACACACACACACACACACACAGAAAGCAAACTTCAATAACTGACAACTTAATCCATAATGAGCCAAGAGTGTCTCACTCGCCCCTGCAGACTCCCTTTGAGCTTTAGTACATTAACTTTCAAAGTTTGAGGTTTAAATGACTGTCATTCACTACCTGTTCAACTGAGGAAGAATCAGCAGAGTGATTAGGGTTTTGGCTGGAGACATGAATAAAGTTGTCCACGTGGATCGATGTCACCCTGCCACTATTAGCCAACATGACAGTGATAGCTAACTGCCTCCAGGGCATCTGTGCAAATGCTGCTGCTGTCACCATAAGGTGAACCAGGCAGGACAAGGCCAGAATAAGGCCAGTCAGGAGACTTCACATGTGTTCCTCCAGTGCCCCCTGATTTTTATTACAATAAGCAGATTGCTTCTAACAGAGCTTATTGATTGTCATAAATTTGCAGAAATGCTGATATTCTATATTTTTTTGGTTCTCTCAAAATGAATAATCACATATATTGATGCCTCAAAGCCCCAGAAAACAATTTTAGGCACTAGCAAGAAACTGAGGATGAGTAAAAGTGTAATTTTACTCTTCACCGGATGCAGCTAGGAGCGCTAAGACTCTGATTTCGCTAAAGATTGTGTGTCTCTTTCTTCTCTGGTCTACTAAAAGTAATTAAAATAGTGGCAATTTCTTAAACAGACTGTGTGCCAGGTACTTTATGTACTTTATCTATTTTCATTTCAGAAATAACCCCAGGAAGTATACTGGACATAGAGACTTAGAAAAGAGAAGATGTTTCCCTGGGTTACGGGAGAGCAACACAGTAGATAGATCCCCTGTGTGACTCCAAACCACCTGTCAGCCCCTCCACCAGACAACTCACCAGATAAAACCTTTGCATTTGGAGCAAAAAGTGAAGCATATTAAGATTAAATGGCAGTTTCACATTCATTTTAAAATGTTAATCCCTACAATGATCCTTTACTTTGGGTGGGGAAACACTTTATCCCTTTCTTAGAGATGAAGAATTCAAGGTTCATAGCATCGAAATGACTCACAGGAGATAACGTGGTTAGTCATCTGAAGATAAGGAAATTGAATCCAAATGTGTATATGTGGTGTTTTTCTTTTTCTTCTTTTCAAAAAAAGCAGTCGCAAATGATGTATAGGAAAATATTATGTGTAAGCTTTTAATAAAAAGAGTAAGTCCAAATTATACAATCTTCCACAAATAATGGATTTTGTTTGAGGAAATTAAAATACGGTTTATTGTAAGGGGCATTCAGCTGCTTCTACTGTTTCAACTATCTCTGCAAACCCCAGTAATCAATTGCAGAGCTGGTATCCTCTGCTGAGCATTCAGCTCCATATTTCCCATGTACTAACATGTGTTCCTCACAAATGCCTAGAGAAGTAGGTGTGATCCTTCCCAAATTCAGGATAGCAAAAAAGAATACTAGAGAAGTTAATTGCTCAAAGCCCAAGAATGCAGCTAATCACTAAAGAACCCATATTTTGAAATCATAGCCATGGATTTTAAGACCAACTCAGCCAATTACTACTGTATGAACTTGGAAAAGTGACTAAACCACCTAGACAGTTGGTTTGGAGTCACACAGGGGTTCTATCTACTGTATGCCTCTCCTGTAAAATTTAAAATTATAAGATTGTACCAGATGGTCCCTCCAAGTATCCATCCAACTGAGAGTTTCTGAATTTATTTATTTATGTTAATTTAAGCACACCTTGTCTTCTGTTTGGGCTCCCATGAAACCTCCAGCAATTTAATTCCAATGCACAGCAACTGGGGCTTCCCTCAGAAATTAATCTCAATGCCATAAAATTCCATGTTCCATACACGGAACCCCTACTCCAAGAGTTGGCTATAATGAGCCCAGTGGAAATCAGAATTATCCTAATTGTCCAGAAATAAATGGTAGAGGTATGGAAGGGATAAAATTCTTGGGTGAGGAAGGGGGTGAGGTGTTGTTAACTCTCACACATCTGGTTGCACTCTCCTAAGGTCCATCAGCCACCTCTGCCCATTCTTATGTCTCCTGTGAGCCCAACAAGTTTTTTCCCACTTTTTTATTTGTTTTAAGCTCAATTTTCTGCAAACTGGGCTGCCAGAAGCCCTATAAGGGAGTTGAAAAGCCAAAGAAAAGACAGAGAAAGAAAACTCATTAGAGATCCTTGATCACTGTGTAAATATTTCCTTTCTACTTTTGATAAAATTCATAAAATCATTTAGAAATTACAAGGCTTAAAAAGTCATTGCACATTTCATGACTAATATACAGAGCCTTGAGTTCAGTGAACTTTGTGGAATTGGATTTTGAACCATTTTAATCTCTCATCATGAGAAGGAATCATATGTATATTTTAGAAATAAACTTAAAAAATAGAAAAATCTTTCAAAAATATATTACATTCCAAAATTCTAAAGCAATCTCCAAAGTAAATTCTTGGCATATTGAAAAGAGCTTGGGCTTTCAAGTTAGAGTTAGGTTCTAACACTCAGTGATGTGCGACCTTGGGTAAGTTACTCAATCTCTCTGAGCCTCTCCAGTGACATGAAATAATAATATTTACATTCAAAGATTTCCATGAGGACTAAACGAGATAATATTTATAAAGTGTCTCACACAGAATATGACTCAATGAGGCCCCTAATAAGTTGGTTTCCTTCATTAAAGAGACAAGTAAAATCTAATTTCTGGCTCCTCATTTCCTAGTGAATGAGCGCTGAAGGGGGATATTTATGTTGGAAAGAATAACACTCTTGGCTGACCTTGAGTAAACTAGGAGCTGTGTTTTCTACCCATTTAGAATTGCCCTTGCCAGGAATTACTGGACAGATCCATTTGACATAAGAACTTTCATCTGAGCCACTGCCCAGAAATTATGCACTACTTCTGGGAAGTTTTGAAAACACTTTGAACTTAGTTACTAAAGTTGCTTTACATTCCATACTGCTGGGCTCCTCTGTACACCCATGATTTGGCTGAAGCTGATGCTGGCTGTGCCAGAATCTTTTCAACCTGATCAAGGCATAGAGCCCTGAAAATTTCATGAGATTCTGTTTTTGTGAGATTTCCAGATTTATACCAAGCTTTACAGATCCCAAAAGGTTGAATAATTCTGAAAAAAGAAAAAAAATAAGAGACAGAGTTCTACCAACGCTGAGATACAACAGTTGACATGCTAAAATCAGGTTGAATTAGGAGCCAGTTTGGACTGTGACTTCTTATTTCACTTTTAGTGGAGAAAACCTTATATTGTTTTACAAGATGTCCTTTTAAATTTAATAAGAGTAAGAATTTTCTAGAAACTGGAACAGAATAGTACCTGGCAACACTAATAAAGATTTAGAATCAAGTCCTAGACTGAGCCAAACCAGGTATGTGCTCTCCTGGATTAAATATAAACTTGCTTGCTTTTACGCCTTTCAGCTGGAGTACTACCCAAGGCATAAAGACTCAGTAGTTTCTTAGCAATACCAAGTATCTGCTGAATGAAGCACTCTTCCTTACTTCCCTCTTCTATTGTTTTAATGCAGTTGTATACAACGTATTCAATCACTAATAATAATGCAGTTCACTGCCACTCTTCATGAGACACTGCTGGAAAGATTTCTTTTTTTTATACTCAACTATATTTATTATGTCAACAACCAATCCATTTCCTCCCTTTTCATCAGATATATAAATATCAGTAAGAGTTTCTGCACAACATAAGCATCCAACATGCCATATTGACCTGACTGAAATTCAAAGCAAAAGGAAAGAAACATGGAGATTTAGTTAACCTAGAGCAGGTGAATTGTAGGAAAAAGCTTAGTTTCCATTGGACTTCTAAAAATATTGAAAAAAAATCTACTTGATTTCCTTTGACAATTTAGAATGATGGTTGTCATCATAAATTAATTCATCCATTCATTCAGCAAATAGTTTTTAGAATGTATCATGTACTAAGGTCAGAGAGAGACTATGATATATCCATTATTTATTGTCATTGTCAATATAATAATAGATTCAGACAGAATTATTGAAGGATGAATTTTAATATAAATATTCAAAGAAATTGGTTTGATTTTCATGAAAGTATGAAAGTAAAGTGCTCTTCTTTGACTCAGTAAATATCTAAAAATTTATATAAGCTACTAATTTCTGTCACTTATTTCTCCAAATCTTATATCCTTATCCTATATAGAAAGAAAAAAAAAATTTGTTCATCAGTGTTTTTTTCCTTCTCATCAGGGTTTTTTAAAACAAAAATTTGAAACTAATTTGCATTTCCTGATGATTAATTAGTGATGCTGAGCAATTTCCCATATGTTTGTTGGCTATTTGTATATCTTCTTTTGAAAAATTTGTGTTCATGTCTTTTGCCCACTCTTTAATGGGGTTGTTTGTTTATTTTTGCTGATTTCTTTGAGTTATTTGTAGATTCTGGATATTAGCCATTTATCAGGTGTATAGTTTGCAAATATTTTCTTCCATTCTGTAGGTTGTCTATTTATTCTGTTGATTATTTCCTTTGCTGTACAGAGCTTTTTAATTTAATCAAGTCCCATTTATTTATTTTTATTGTTGTTGTAATTGCTTTTGGAGTCTTAGTCATAAATTCTTTGCTTAGGCCGAGGGCCTAGAAAAGTTTTTCCTACATTTTTTTCTGGAATTCTTATGATTTCATCCCTTATATTTATGTCTTTTAGCCATTTTGAATTAAATTTTTTCATTGATGAGAGATATAGATCCTGTTTCATTCTTCTGCATGTGGCTATCCAATTTTCCTGGCACCATTTATTGAATAGGGCATTCTTTCCCCAGTGTATGCTATTGTCTGCTTCTTTGAAGATCAGTTGGTTGTAGGTAGGTGGTTTTATATTTGGTTCTCTGTTCTGTTCCATTGGTCTATGTCTCTATTTTTGTACCAATACCATGCTGTTTTGGTTATTATAGCCTTGTAGTGTAATTTGAACTCTGATAATGTGATGTCTCCAGATTTGTTCTTTTTGCTTAAGATTGCTTTGGCTATTCAGGCTCTGTTTTAGTCCCAAATAAAGCACAGGAAAAATTTACATCACACACTTAAGAAAATTATCACTTATTTTTCATTAATTATGGGAGCTTATGTAAAACTGCCTTCTTAAACTATATTAATAGAACAAAAATAAATCAATAGACCATTGAGGAGAAAACACAAAAGACATTTTGAAACTATCTGAAAATGAATAAAGATTAATATGGGTCAGATCAGGCTCACATAAAATCACAAAGGGCAGATACCAACACGATATAAGAGACTCTTTTCTGCTGCACTTGTGTTTGTTGTGAGCCACTTTACTTGTTCCACCTGAGCCATTTAACTCAATTCTCATGGTCAGTATGTTGTCCGCTAAAATTCTTCTTATTAAATTAAACTACAAAGGAGACAGAAAATGGAGGATTTGTCACTAGAAGGTTAAAATGAAAATAAGTTGTTTTTCTAGCAAATGTCAATCAGATGGTGAGGGCTTTTTCCATTGGCATTGATTAGTTGATCATGTCTGGCCTCAAGGGTCTGGGATACAAGACATTAGCTTCTGCACTGAATAGTCAGAATGATCTAGGGGAGGAAGGCCAAAATTTGGAGCTAGTACACCAGGATTTGGGTTCCAACTGCATCAGTTATTACCATCATGAAATTGAACAAGTCATTTAGTCTCTTTAAAGACTCAAAATGTTTATCTACAAAATGGGAATGAGAGCATTGGAAGCATTATCATGTGAAGAGTGACCAAGTTAAGGGTTAATTTAAAGAGAAAATGGGTTCCCTTGCAAGTACCCGAGGAAGGGCAGAACAAGTGAAGAGATGATAGATATTTTATTAATCAAAGTAACACCAGGGGCTGAAACAGGTAAATCCTGAAAGATCAAAGGCTTAACACAATATAATTGTATGTACAATCCAAAGAAATCTACACATTGAAAGGAGGGGAGATTCCACTCTAAGTGGTATCACGGGCCCCTGGGCCCATGGAGTCCTGTGATGGATTCTCTGTATTTGGCTGGCCAGAGAGTGAAAAGACAGAATCTCGTTGAGAAAAAAATCTCTTTGGGAATTTGGGGCCAGACCTGGAAGTGGTATATAACCTCTTCGTCCACTTTCTACTTTCTAGACCTAATCCTGCAGACCCACCAAGATTAAAATTTTCTTCAAAATGTAATTTTTCCTTGTGCCTATTAGAAAATGGGGGAGAAATGGTGAATGCATACCTTCCTACTAACCACAAAAGCCTCCTGAAAGAAGGAGACATACCGATGGTATCCAGAAACATTTCAGAGGACAAATGAGCTATACAGAGTTTAATGTCTAAATCATGGACCACAGAAAGTTATTCTCATGTTATGGTCTCTAGATGCCTAGATGTTGATTATGATAGCCACAGGAGTCACGAGGTTATTATGTAAGGAAAGCATGTGCTTACTAATTAAAAAGAAAAAAGAAAACAGCACAGGACATCTAAATGTCAAATATATAATTAAACAAGGCAATTTAATAGCATTTGAAAATTACAGCTCTTATTGTACACTCAATTATTTTTGTCTTTGATTAATGCAAAATTAGAGGGTTACTTATATTTTTCTTATATGCATTTGTTTTGTTGACAAAAACTTTCAATTTTCCCTTGAAGAAAATATGTACTAAAAGGATTTGTAAAGTGGTGGTGAATAATCATCCTAGGTAAAAGCATGACACTGAATATGTGTGTTGTGAAAAATCAAATTTGAATTAAGCAAGAGATCTTTTGTGGGTGACCCTTCACCATTTTCTCCAGCCATGGTTTTCAGAGATTCATTAAGATCTTCAGCATTGACAAAAACAATCAGAAGAATTAACAGAAGCATCCATATTCTTAATTTCCATGACCTAAACACTGAGCATTCGACCCTTTCTCCAAAGTTAGCCAAGTAAATGAACTCAACTGGTAGATTTTGAAAATAAGGCTCTGCAATTGCTACCCAGTTCCGTTCAGTCTTTTTATATGAACATGATGCAAATTCAACGTCCTCATTTTATATTTTAAAAAAAGTTCATACAACAAAAATGCCTTCTGTTTAAAAGAAAAAATGATTTCTAATGTTTTAGCCCAAACTCTTTCCATACTGCATTACATGTATAAGCCTCAGGAATTTGTTCATCACTCATTGGCCAACATAATGTCTAAATTCTAGACCTAGGTAAGTTACAAGTCTTATCGCTATTTCAGAAATATGAGTAAGGAAAGAAAAATAACTCAAGGGAAAAAAAAGAGAAAGAAGGCTCAAGTAAAGCATATATATATAAAATATCACAATACACACTTATTATACTTTTCCTCCTTAAAGTTTTGCTCTGTAGTAAAGTCGACCCATTGTATCCATGTTATTTTTCCTTGTTAGTATTTCTCTTACTTCGGAAATGGAAGTGAGCCAGGTGCTCCCTCTAAGGGAGAAAATTAGTGACTCTATGACCACTGGATGTGGTGGTTTTTATTTATTTTTATGATATTTTTTGCCTGCAAATTAGTTTGCCAAATTAGTTGCCAAAAATTAACAAGGAGATTGTACACATGTGAAAGAAAAGAATTTGAATTGTTGGCTTTTGAGAAAAAGAATGATTGAACAACTCTGAGTCAACATTTCTGGAGCCAAGTGCCACGTACAAATTCTTACAGAGGATGTATAGTCTGCAATCCACTGCCGGCTTTGCCAGTCCTGGTTATTTACCCAACATTGGAGTCCAACATCACCGAGATCATCACCCACATGGTCCAATCTACTGTTGTGCCACTTTCTTGGTCACTGCAGGCTTCTGAGTTTGTGACCCTTGTCTAAGACACTTCAATTTCCATCTTTGTGACTTTATGCAAATAAATGTTACTGTTAGTGTTACCATATTTATTCTATTTTACGGCACTGTTTCTTTGACTACATAACAACATATGTGAAGGACCTTGTGCATATTCTGGTTCATAAGAGATTATCCATAAGTCAATCCTGTCCCTTTTCCAAAATTTCCATATATCAATCAGTAAACATTACAAGGGAATTAAGTTGTGGTAATCTTCAAAGTGCTTAGCAACATTTCAGCTATGAGTCTGTTCTAATTGACTAGATTATCTATCAGATTTGCATAGGTTCAAAAATTATTATAATAATATCAGGCAACATTTATCAAGTATATGTAGTATGCCAGAAACTTTTTTAAACATATATGTTTTAAAATGTTAAATTATGTATTGGTTTTTATGTGTTTCAGAAAAACATATATGATAACATCTACTCTATGATTTCCCTAATATTTTTGTATTGATAAAAGCAGAGCAGGGTTGGGTAGGGAGACAGAGATGGGACATCGAGTCCATCCAAATTCCACCTAAAGAATAAAACAACACACAAATAAACATTTGACAGATCTGAATTTGGATATAACAAAAGTATTATGATTATCATCCAATAGATAATCATTCAGAAATATCAGTTTAGGAGGTTGGTACCCGACTAGTCTATTGTCACATTTAAAACTCCAAATCTTAGCCTCAACAGGTGCTCACACAAAGAGGTGGCTCATATCCAGTACTCGCATGCTAATGACCAAGCCATCATTGTTTCAGCTTCTCCCTTGTAAGCGTATTTCTCTCGTGGCCTTTCTTTGGTCAGTGCTACTTTACAATGAGTATGTTACCTGCACAGCACACCTGTTTCTGCCAGGAGACAGGTGGCTTAAAAAGGAAAACCGGCCTGACCCTATGACATTTTGTTAAACAATAAATCCTGCAAAAAAAAATCCTTTATGGCTCATGAAGCCTCTCTAATGAGGCAGATGTCCTCTGTACAGTTCCTTGGGGCCTAAAATGCAAATATTGATGTGCTGATAATCACTGGACCTCAGTTTTAGTAATTGTTTCTATCTTCATTATCTCCTAGTATTCTCCATAAAAAATCCATTCTAAGCTAAAGAATCTGATACATAGAATGCAACTGATATCAAAGGTTTAATGCCTCATTATCAATAAATGGAATTAAATTTATTTTAAGTGATAATGATTTTTCAGATGGGGCAACAGATAATAAGACCATGGCAATAGAACTTTCAGTGATGATTCCTTTACACGGTAACTTAATATCATTGCTAATTGATCAATGCTACCTATTCTTTTAGGCATATTAGATATGTATACTTATAAATATTACAATTCTAGCCCACTAGCTTCAAGAGAAAATCTTTTTTGGCACTATGATGCATTATTAAACTATGCCATCAGGCACCATCTTTCAGCTTAAACAATACTAAAGAACATATTATGCCAAATGATCTAATAAAAAGGTAGCCAAGTTCCTATTCCATGATGCTAAATCCAGAAAACAAGTTTTGATGATGAGAATACCAGTTATTTTTTTCCTTCCAATCTTAGTTCTGAGTATTTTTCTTTATCCTTTTGCTTTTGTTTTCCTTCAATTTTCTGGTGGTTTCTTGAATTATGTCTCAGTAAAGCTATGACTTTCTCTTCATTATATTTTTAATAATAATTACGTATAACTGCTTTGAATACTTCTTAAAATAGTAAGAAAGAGTCATTGGAAACAACAATTGAAAGTTAGACTCTGGCATTGGCGTGTACGTTTGCTGCCATCTATAGGCTGGCAATAAAGTTCATGGCCAGAACGAATCTTGACCAGGCTCACCCACATTATTAATATACAGAACAGGTACTTCCTCACAATTAAGAATCCTGGGATTTTTCAGGAATGTGTGTAGTCAATATTACTTTAATTTCTCTCTACATAATAGTTAAGATTTTTACGTGGCATGGAGACTTGGGTAGAAATTACAAGTTTTAAGTAATATTAGGATAGGCAATTCTTTTAATAAACCTTCCATTTTTTCTGCTATTAATAGTTGACTATCAGTAAATTTAAAAAAAAAGAAATCAAGATTGGAAATAAAGTATTAGGACATATTTCTGTTTGTCACTTGAGATAAATGTGGAAATCATACATAATTTACTCTTTGCCATTTCATATTCTCTAGCCAGTGATAAAATTCTCTTCTTTACCTTTATGTACCAACTTTATTTTGCTAAAACCGTCAGAGTCATATTTAGTACCTACAGTATCTACAACCACTAATTAAGAGATGAGTTTTCAAAACACTGTTTTGAAATAGTGTCCATGTATTTATTTCCAGATTTTTCTTCTTGCCAGAAATAACCAAGCCTCTGTGAATTTAGGTTTTGAAAAAAGCTCTGACTTATACAGGTTTTTGCACAACATTCATCTTTCATCATTCTTCTGCCTCTGGACTTAAGAGCAAGTGTGGTACAGAGCTCCCCACGGGCAATGCCTGCAGAAAAGAAAACCAACTTGGTCATGGCACAGACCGCATTTCTTTAGATATTTAAAATGCAACGTACTTGGACAGGGTAGCGCTACAGGTCTTGCTAGAGGCTTGCTGAGGGGCTCAGCAGCAGTTGCCACCACAGGTGGGTTCCAAAAACATCCCAGAGGAAGAAGACAAATCAGTTTCTAATTATTCTATTTTACTCCTGCTGTTAACACAGGTCTCAAAGTCTCTTCCAGCCCTATTTTACTCCCTTGGATTCGAAATGCATGTGTTCTAGACTTATCTGCATAGCTAGATTGTCAACTACCACTTAAGGATAGTGGCTTTGTGGCTCTTATAATCAGACCTACAATGTTTTGAGCTTATTAGAAACAATAAGTAGTTATTGAACAGTTGAAAAGACTGAGAAGCTAAAAACTGCCACTATGCATTAAAATGTAAAACCTGCACATTTAGTCATGATAACGAACTAGAAACAGATTCTCCCTATCCATCTCCCCCAGCTTATGCAAAAGTAAAAAATGTGCAAACCCTTGCCAACTAAGAGGCTATATCTGCCCAACCTTTCCCATTTCTCATAATGCATCTTCTTAAAGTTGTTTTTCCCAGGTATTTAGAACTTGCCTTGCACCTGTATAATAATAGTAACAACAGCTGACATTAATGAAGTATTTATTTCATTCCCAGATTTTACTGGTTGTACAAACACTAGAAGGCATGCTTCTCTCTGTCCAACTCAGTCTGCACATAGCCACTGCATGAGCATGGCTGGATCCCACACTCATGTTGTGCCCCGGACTCCTGTTCCTAATCTCTGTCTACATGACTCTGACGAGAAAAGAACACTGGCCTAGGAGTCAGAGGACATAGGTCTCATCCTCGTTCTTCCACTTACAAAATGTGGCTTTAGTAATTCACTTGCTTCATTAAGCCTCAGTTTCCCTGTATATATAAAACAGCTATTGATTTTAAAAAAATGTTCTGTAAAAATGTGTTAATGTATGTGAAAGCAATGTGTAAACTGTAAATTCCTATGTAAATACATATGGATCAATAGTTATTATTGCTACCAGATCAATACAGGAGATCAGTTGGGTGATGGGTGTCAGAGCCAATTTACCCTCACAGTGTTATTACACTCACCCTTCCAGGGCCAGTTAAGCACCCCCTTTCTAAGAATCTTCCTTGACTGATTTAGCCTAAGTCAGTACCTCTTGCTTCTTTAGACCTCACTTAGAGTCGATGCTGTCTTTAAGATTCTCTAATTTCCTTCAAATATTCTAGTTTTCCCTGACCTTCTCATTAAAGTCAAGGAGTTTTTTCTAAGGAAACACTATGTATGTCATGTCCACATGTACCATACTCAATGGAGAACTCAGTACAAAATAGAGAGAAACTTATCAGCACAACCTTACAAGGAATCTAACCTCTGCAACAAATCCCTGTTAATGCACCTCTTAAAAATTCTTGCTCCACCTTTTACTCTGTGGCTGCAAGGACCAATTTCTTGGAAGCTTCCAATGGACTCTCCTGAGGCCCATGAAGTAGCTCTTCCTTCCTGCCATGGGACTTCTTCTCTTTCACCTTGGCAGCTAACGTGTG
Organism: Avahi laniger; assembly: GCA_963575035.1. Lineage (NCBI taxonomy): Eukaryota > Metazoa > Chordata > Mammalia > Primates > Indriidae > Avahi > Avahi laniger. The sequence continues at coordinate 64,837 of CAUYSK010111389.1, forward strand.
TGTGTGTGTGTATTTGGGATAAGGACAATGCCCATGGGGCCATTTTTAATCAATGTGGTGAAAGAAAGTGTGTAAGGGTCTCCCTCTTTCATCCCTGGGCGACTGTTCTGAACTGTATTTCTTAAGGCTTCTCAGAAGGCCCAGGCAGCATCAGACCATAGCAGTCCATGGGTGTGGCCACATAGATGGACAATACCTTCCCTTCTCCCTTGTTGCTTCTCTGTTTTGCTCTACTGTCCTGTATTTCTAGCTCCTGGGATTATATGATCAAGTAAACTACTGAAACATAAGCTTTGTTTCTGGAAGTCCTGGTTAAGAGAGAGCATCTTTAAGAATTTGGCATCAAAATGGCTTAGACCTTAGTGAAGTAAATTGACCCTTCATTTTCTCTGTCCCATGTCCTTAAGTGCTAATGCTGAATCTGTATCATATTATAAAGTAAATACATGGTCATCAGGGAAATGAAGACCAGGTTTAAAAACATATAAATAGATCAGTCAGTCTCTTCAGTCTGAGCTCGTGCTAAATCATACAGACATGGGCCTAAAAATGGACAGAGTTTCAACAATCCATCGGCAGTGCTCCCACTAGGTGACACTGGACCCACTGAGACAGGATAAAATGATGGCATCTCATTCCACCGTGGGAATGTAACCCCTTGCCTATGGCCTTTACAGAAACTGGGAAATAATGTGTTAAAAATAACAGATAAAATGTATGCTTTCATGTATTTATGCAACTTCACTTTGACTGCTTTGTTTCCCACAAAATGAAGACAATGAGTGCCCACCATGGATACAACATCATGAGACTTGCAGCAGGGTGAATCAGAACTGCTAGTTCCAGGACCCCATTCAGGTGCCCCATCCGTGCTACTTCCTGAAGAGAGGTGCTAACTACAACAATAATAAGAACGACCAGAATTTATCATGTGCCAAGAACTTAGATTTTATATAATCAGAAAAATATCTAATCCAGCTATCATTCACTCTCTAACCCTCCACCACCACGAACACCACCAATGACAAAATAAGGCACTGCCCCCAGAAGCCGTGAGCATCTCACCCAAGTCATCAAGATGATGGTTCAGAATTTGAACATAGGTATTTCTGATTTTAATGGCACTACACTAGACTGTATAGCAGCCATCCTGTAGGTAGGGGTAAAAGAGATTCCTTCTTTCCTTAATACTCTTCATACTGATCCCTAGACACCAGAGAAGGGAACAATAATGAGAAAGCCTGAAAGGTACCTCACAAAAGCCAGTCAGTCCCCCCAACAATCAGGTACCGTATTTCTGCCAACCCACCTTACATTCATTCCTCAAGTCCTGGAAGTCAGGAATTGGTTAAGCCCTCCTTGTTACTGAGTGGTCAGTGGGAAACAGGGGTAGAGGGGAGGTGGGGTAATCTGATTAACCCTCTAATCCAATCACCATTCTTTCTCTTGTGTGGTATACTCTGTTTACTGGAAAGCTTCCCCATCACCTCTGGGATGGAGTTCTGCTAAGGCTGGATCCAGAAGGTTAGCAGGCCAGGCAGTCCCTTTGCACCTCACCTGACCCAGACTCCACATGGAGTTCAGCTATCCTCGGAGCCTCCTTGCAGGCCCACAGGCTAGGGTCTCTCAGAAAGGAAAGAGGACTGGGCTTGAGGGATAGTGTGCATTTAGACAAAAATGCAGGTAACTCAGTAGCCAAAAGACAAGTGAACCTCCGCCTCCACCCTCACCCCACCTTTTGCTCTCACCATAAAGAAAAACCCGATGTTTCCTATGAGTTGTTTTTCAACTTTAAATAATGTACATAAGACTCTTTACTGATATTTATTTAAAATGAAGCTTTCCAAGCTATACTGAGCGATTTTTATTCACAGTATCTCGAATGAAATCATAGTGATTTGCATGTTAAAAATGGGATTTTGAGCTGGGTGTGGAGGTGTGTGCCTGTAGTCTCAGCTACTCCAGAGGCTGAAGTGGGAGGATTGCTTGAGCCCAGGAGTTCCAGTCCAGCCTATGCAACATCCTGACACCCTGTCTCTTTTTTAAAAAAGGGGGATTTTGATACAGATGATTTGAAAACTAGCTATGAGAATTACTTATTTAAAGACTTGTCCATTGATACCATAAACCTTAGTATATATGTACAAAGCAAGCTCCCAAAATAGTAAATATGGCACAAATTAGAGAAGGCTGTAATAACAGTTGGCAATTGTATCTTCTGTCCTTGTCACATATCCAGTACAGTGCTATTTACCCAGAAATTTAAGAATGATCTCCTCAAGAAAGTATAAGTTAGAAAATTTTGTAACATACATAATAGCAACAGGGGCCAGAACCCAGAGAAATTATTATATGATGAGTTAAATCATAAATGTCTTTGTGGGAGCTGAGAGGACATTAAGATCCATGAGTTCTGGGATATTCTTTTGAAGTATTCATGGAAGTGCCCTGAGGACGGTGGACCATGTGTAAAATTCCAGGTGGATGTACAAGGGGCTGCCCAGTAGTATAGCAACATGTGGGAGTGATGAATCGAGCACTGTATGAGGGTCAGATGTGTGGAAATTTTCTTACATTATGCCACATAGTTTTTTCTTCAGCCCTTTCCTGACCTCTTCAAGATCGTATTCAGTGTCAGGAAGGATCTAGATAAGGTGATCTGATCAGCAGGACAGATGCTAATTGCAAAGTAATAAGGATGCAAAAAGACTGAAAAATGGTCTGGGTTTCCTAAAATGAATGTAAATTCCTGATCTTGAGATCAAGAAATTTTATTGGAAATTATGTGCACTTTCTATGTTATTTCTTTTTATAAATCATGGTTTTGTCCCCTTAACAAGGAATAGTGCAGGAAAAGTAAAATTAACTGTGTGTGGACTTTAATTGGTGAGACTTGCTTTGGGACCAAAACCTTAACTAACGTAATTAATTTGTTACCCCAAAACTAAAATCGCTGGATCCAAATCTGCCTGAGCATTAGAAGCCCACATCCTAAAAATGACAGAGAAGAAGGGTCATTCTTTGGTTTTGTTCACCTAACATGTACAGTAAAACCTATTTGCCTCTTTGTAATAGATAAATATATGCAACCATGACTAATATTTCCTAATGTAGTTAATATATTCTTGGACCAATTAACTAGAGAGGTTTCACATATTAGGTGGGGTTATAATAGTTGCTATTTTAAAAAATGGACCAAAATTTCAGAGGATTAGTCCAATAGAGGTTTATTTGTCTCTTATATAACACACATAGACAAGTGTTCTTCGTCAGTGAGGACTGCCCTCCAGGCGATGCTTTGAGTATGCAAGTTCATTCTATTCTGTACCTTCTTCTCTGTCCCCTGGGGCCTTAATGTTCTTTGCATCCTCCTACACCAAGGACAAGGAGGATGAGAGAGGCACAGAAATGATATTCAGCATGCCCTTTCATATTCCACAGATAACATCCAAGTACTGCATCCCACCTCAATGCAAAGCAGCCTGGGAAAAGTTCCTAATAGTGTGGCCACTTTTCAGCAAAAACTATGGAAACAGGAGCACAAATTTTAGTGTACAACTAACTGTCCCTGTCACAAATCTTAAATTAATCCTTCAGCCAGGATGTGAATTTTGATCTCAGTGATTCATATCCCCGAAGAGTAAAAAACAACCAAGACGAAAATATGAAAAATGCAAATTCTAATCATTTTAGGAATGAAAAGCTATTTTCATCTTGTGCAATAATTTGAATTTACACAGAGGGTCTCGTCCTTTTGGATGACAAGCAATTTTTTTTCCTTCCAAACTGAGTTGTCTTGAATGATAAATAGATACCAGGGGTTAATGGTTGCATAAGAGCAGAGTACCTGGAAAAAATTGTTGCCATGACAATGTAATTCACATTATTAATAACTTTTATGTGTTTCCTTTCTAAATAGGTGAAATTTAAGAAAAGCATACAATAACCTCTAAAATAATAGAAAGCTGGGAGATTTTCATTAAGATCATAAACAGTCATATTTTCACCACTTGAGAATGATTAGAAATAAAGAAAATAAAATTTCTCTGTAGTCAAGCTTAGTTGCACACTATTTTTTTTTATAATAAAATATCCTGCTTTTAACTTAAGCAATGTGCTCAAATGTATGGGGAATATATGTCCATGTTTAGGTCCCTCTCTATGTATCAAATATATTAAGTGTACATATTTTATGTGTTCTTTTGAATAAGGAAGACAAAAGTAAGATAAAATAGCAATGATGACAGTGTTCAGAAAAATGGAAGTTGGTACAATTTAACCCAGGAGATTGGGGGAAGCACTATTAACTTCAGGTTAGTTAACTTAATAAAATATTCCTACCTACACGTGGTCCCTATGTACTAAACTGCACTATGACTATCCTGATTTGTGACCCTAGAATGCTAGGCGGATTACAATTCCTACTATTTACCACACAAAAAAAGTTAGATTCCTAACATATATTAATGCTCCAAGACCATAAATTTCATTTCATTTCCTCCTCTGTATTTGACCTACATTTTCCTTCCCCACAGGATATTAAAATCTGTACTTTTTTTTTTTTTAATTCAAAGGTGTAGGAAGCGAGAATGGACTATATACTCCTCACTACCAACCCTCTCATTTCCAATTCTGCTTTTTTTACTGCATGGAACTGTTAGAGAAAGCGTATCTGACAGGATGGCCTTCTCTAAACTTTGTGGAATATTTGCCCCTCACAATGCTCATAGGTAGAATATGAAAAATTTCTTTTTCTGTCAAGTGTTTAGGAAATAGTATTTTAAGCAAAGTTAAACAGTTTTGATGCTTCTCTTTGGTTTGTTTGTTTGTTTGTTTGTTTGTTTTTCTTAGCAGCAAGACTAGCAATTACCAGTAGGATTTCTGACCTTGCAGGAGGAGAAACGAAATATATAGGGGTTTCCCAAAGTTATTTACAATGGAACCCTTCTCCAAAGACATCTTGCAGTATTAATGCTCAGCCGAATTTCTCTAGGAAATACCGAATCAAACTGTCACTCAGGCTTCCAGGGACGTCTTTCAATGGATACAACTCCTAGCAGCTCAGTAAGTCTTTTCTCTTTTATTGCTCAACATGAGCCCTATTTTTAACAGTAGTGTTCTGTAGCCCACTCCCATATATCCATGGCTCCGATATTAATTTCACTGACATCTTTCATAAGAGCATTAGGGAATAGTTTAGACATCCTAAGCAGAGGGTCACTGACCTGGCATTCAACTTTCATAAATCATTTGACTAAAACACTAAAGCACACTTTGCCCCATACAGAAAGCAGCCTTTGCTAGGGTAGAACAGCAGAAAATAAGACCCTCTCTTCCCACTCAGCTTTGGGTTTCAACACGGTTCCTTGCAGGGTAAGAAACTGTCTTTTCAGCAGCAGGTTGTACAACAGTAAGACTATGGGCTCCCTAACATTCAGTCCATCAAACAAAGAGAAAGAAAGCACATTACCTAACAAACAAAAAGTGATACCTCCCAGAAAGCTTTCATTTTAACAGTTTATTTTTAAATCATTTCAAACTTATAGGAGAGTTTCAAAAATAATAGTATAGGGAATTCCTATTTATCCTTCATTCTATTCCCCTATGTAAACATCTTATATAGCCGTAACACTTTCATCAAAACTAGGAAATTAACTTGGGACAATACAATTAACTAAAGTACAGAACTCATTTGGATTTCACTGGTTTTTCCACTATTATTCTCTTTGTGTTCCAGGAGCCAATCCTAGACCCAATACTGTAGTTAATTGTCACATTCCCTACAATCTGTGAGAGGTCCTCAGTCTTTCCTCGTCTTTCATGACCTTGACACTTTGGCGAGTACTGGTCAGTTATTTTGTAGCATGTCCCTTGATTTGAGTTTGTCTGATGTTTTCTTGTGATTTGATTGAGGTTATGCAATATTGGAATGGAGACTTTGGAGGGGGTGTGCCCTTCTCAGTGATTTATAACAAGTAGTTAACGATATTGATATGTATTATCAATGAGGGTAACCTTGATTACTTGATTAAAATGATGTTTCCTGGGATTCTCCCTGAAAACTTTCTCATTTCCTTTGTAATTACTAAATGTTTTAGAGAAGGTACTTTAATCCTATACAAATATCCCTGTTTCTGCTTAAACTTTTGTCCATTAATTCAGTATGCATTGGTGGTTCTCGTCTATGGAAATTATGACTGTGGCATTCTAATGGTGGTTTTCTAATTCCTTAAATCCTTTCAAAGTTATTAATTGGAATTCTCCTTTGAGGAAGAGTTGTTGCTTCTCCCTAATTTATTTATTTACTTAATTTATATCAATATGAATTCATGGATATTTAATTCTTTGGGTTATAATCCAATACTATAGTTATTTATTTTGTTGCTCAAGTTGTTCCAAGCAGAAGCTTTTAATAAGCACTAACTAAAAGCAATTATGTCATCCTTTATAAAGTGGTTTAGTGTTTTGCATTTGTAATGGATCAAGTGCAGTGAGGTGGTGGTAGGGATGGAAATACTTTGTCCTGGAAGCTATTCTTCTGACTTGGTTGAATTGTGTGCACACTAGAGAGAGAACTATATGCATATTGGCATCATGTTTTCCTATGCTTTCTCCTGCCTCTGCTGATCTATGGAGCCAGATTTGCTGAACCCTGGCAAAAGTCATTGTCAACAGTTGCTGCTCTATATGCATAATGAAAACTTGGCCTAGACCTTGGTCATTGTTGAATGCTGGCCATCTAGTAAACTCATGAAAGGTACTGTTTTCTGGATGCAGAATATGACCTTCTATCTGCAATTGTGTATTCTGTCTAGCAAATTAAATGGACATGGTTATAAGGACAAAAAGCCTTTACTTGTTCATTCCAAATGCCTTCTCCCATCCATCAAGGAGAAGTAGAGTCCCTTTTAAACCAGAATGACTTTTCCAAGGCCAAAAAGTGATGGCATACCCCCAAAACATGCATTTCTATTTAATGTTGGAGCTGAGAATCATTAATGCAAGCACAAAATTAGCTAATCTGACTGAAGCAGCTTTTTCAGAAGGGATAGTTTTGAATATTGATTTAAGTCCAGGGAGCAAATATCAGTTTGCTTTCTTTTTTCCCTTTTTATTTATAGGTTTTGTTTATATATATCCATCCCTGTAGATAGAAGAAATGTGAACAGGCAACTTCTCAGGAATTCTGAGTAATTTTATCAAATGAGAAGTTTGACCAATGGTGCCTAGTTCTACTGGAGCAGGAACAACCATGTATGCTAGGCTCTATCCTTAGGATTTGACATATGTAAATTCATACAGTCCCCTAGCAAGTCTGTGGTATGTGTACTATACTTTTATTGCACCCACTTAGAGATGAGGAAACAGAGATCTAAAAGTCAAGTAGATTGCCCACAATCACATAGCGGTGGGTGGTGGGCACTGCCTTGAACTCATGAATCTGACACCTTAACCATTTACCAGATAATAAATCTCAGCTGTAAACTTTGCCACCTATGCAAGGTTGGGCAAATTTCTCTTCTGAACATGTTTTGTAATTTGTGAAATTTGGTTAATAATGTCTGTTTTCTCAGGGTCTACACTGGACTGAAGATAATATATGTAAAAGGATTAGTCCAGAAATTACCACATTGTAGATATTTAATAAATATCTGCTTCTGCACTCTTAACCACAAACATGCCTCCCAATCATCAATACAAAATATTTGCTATATTTTTTCCTGATTATTCTGTCTTATATTTCCTTGGTTCCTCCCTCTTCTCCATAAAGCCTTGATTTATTAAACTTAGTCATAATAACTGTTGTAAGAGGTAGGAAAAGGGGTAAGAAAGGCAGAAGAAAATTCATTCTTTGATGTAGCACTTACTAAATGTCTGTTCTAAGTGAATATAAACTCATTTAATCTTTATAAAATCCCTAAGAGTTAGATCCTATGATTAGTGTCAGTTGACAGAAAAGGGGACTGAGACACAAAGAAGTCAGGTAACCTGTGAACTGCCACACTCCAGCTAGTAAGTAGTAGACCTGGGTTTTGATCCATTTCTTCCTTCCTTTACCATTTATTAAGATTTTGCCCTGTTTCCGGCCCGTGCCAAACACTGTGGGAAGGAAGCACTGGGGAGAGAACACAAAAGTGAATGACACAAGATCTTGCTCTTTAAGAATTAAGGCTAATGATTTAAAAAAAAAATCATGCCAACTGTGGCTACTGAATAAACGCTTTGAGAAGTACGTTGACCAGGCTGGGAGCAAGCACCTTGCCTTGACTCAGGACACAGATAAGGCTTCATGGAGAAGGTAAGATGTCCTCTGAGTACTGGAAGCTGAACAGAGAATCATTCAGCATGTGTCCCAGATATGAGCAACCCTCAGTGAAAGCACAGAACATCGTCGGGTATTAAGGAACAGTGGGAGGTTGGAAGTGGCTAGAGTTGAAAGTCATGGTGAAAGAAGGGGAAGAAAGCGGGAAGGTAGAACAAGAAAAAATAATGCTAGAGAAACAGGCAGGTTTCAACAGACCTCAAAAGGCCAGGTACCAGAATTTAGATATCTATTCTTTGGTGAATAAGAGCCATGGCTAGTGTAAGAAGGGTGACCCAGTAGACACAGGCCTGGGTGGGGTATATGTACACTTATGCTTTAACCCCAGCTTGGATGTAAACAGCTCTGGGGAACGGTTCTTTCTGGATGCTGGTTAATAGCTACCTATCTGCAAAGCAAAGACCTATGCTCATGTTATTTCCAGGATCGCTTCCAGCTCTAAAACTGTATCATTTCCATAATTATCCCGCTTGTGGCCTTGGTGTAGGAAGTGGTCTGAAACATACAGGGAAATAAAAAGCACCACTATCCCAATCTAAGAGGCCAGGAACTTTCAGAGCTAATTGGTAGCATCCATCACAGAGCACCCACATTTACTGCTCCAGAGCTTGGGGTTCTGCTACTGCTGCACAGACTCAAATACTTCAGTGCTGCCTGAGATTTATCCCTTGCATTCCTGCAAATTGTTCTCCTAATGCCGGTAGGAATCAGGTTGCATAACTGCCAGCCACTCTGTCAGAGTGTCATTGGGCCCGGGGTGCCTCAGTTCTTGGAGTAGGATGTTTTATGTAGTCCTCAAGGTTCTCATGGGAGGAGTGAGGCTCTGTTTGGATGCTTAACATAGTTTTTAAAATTGAAGCTGAAAAAATAAGCCGTCAAACTCTTTGTGTATGTATATACTTTTAGTAGCTACAGTATATCCATGCATCTCTTCTCTAAAATACTCTTATGCAGCATACAGAATGGCCAAATGTTTGTTTTCCATTCAGAAAATATTTAATGAGCAATTTTAGAGAAAACTTACAATTAAACACACACACACACACACACACACACACACACACAAACACACACACACACACGTAGAGGTTAGGGGTCAGATATAAAGCTTCCTTTTTCCAGGGAAAATAATTTAACTGAAATGTATCCCATACCTGTAGCTGCTGTGCTGGAAGCTTTTTGCCTCCGAGGTCGTGTATAAGTAGGCATCTGTAAAATCAAAATGCCTGGGAGATTTTCTCTGCTCCCTCTGCTTTCTGTTCTTTTAGTGGAAAAATTTGCCAGAAAGTGAGAAAATATTGGAAGATGCCAAGAAAAATTTCTTCCTGTTCAATTGCCATGAATTTGAGAGCAATCATTTAAGAAGGCCTCCTTCTTTGGGACACCAGATTCACAGAGCAGAGGTCCAGGGTGATCTTATATACGTAGTCAGTTCAGAACATCCAGGCCCCAACATCCTGGCTGGCTTCGGGAAGCTATTCTGATCACCTCTTTGGGGGAAGCATGAGGGCTCTGATATCACGTCTCCAATTTCACTCATAAAGCACATTAGAATCATTTTCTAGTTATTCTACTGTTTCCATAACTTTAGTCTTTTTTTTTTTTTTTTGTCATTTATTTCCTAGTTTTCCCTTTAGTCCTGTGTGGGACTTCCTGCCCTGTAAGTGAGGGAGACATATATCCACAAAGTTTTCAGCCAATCACCATATCCTTTCGTTATTCCTTAATATCCTGCTCTGGAGTCCTTTCCACTTGCACCTAATTTGTGCAGCCTGCTCTCATTTATGAAGCCCTCTTTCAAGGTGCTGGGTGCTTCATAAATTCATTACCAAGGTTCCTAATTATTCTGTTGTGTGGTTGGTAGGCTAATTTGAATGCTCCAGCTTACTTTCTGCTGGTATTGGGCAAAGAAAAGCAAACTGTTTTGCTTCATCACAGTCTTGGTCTTCTCCAGTAAATTCTGATAAAGGGAGGGTATAATAGTAATAAAATAAAAAATTATCTTTACACAAATGGCACAAATATATTGCCTGAACTATGTTCTTACTTAAATATTCATTTTGTTTCCTGAACAGCTTGGGAAACCTAGTGAATATCGACACCTGTTTCAAGTCCAAACTCATTATCTTTGCCTTTGATGACATCCCCAGAACATCCCTCTCCTCTGAGCCCTCCGCACTCTGTGTGCACCACGACGATTGTGGTTCACACCATGTGGTCAAGCATGTGCTGGTCTCCTTCCCAGGCTGTTTGGACTTCCTCAAGCACAGGGATTACTCTTTGTGCCAATTTGTGTCCAAATCATAAAGCATGTTGTTTGGCCATCTACAAAGTTCTCAAATGAGAATGAGGGACTAGATGGATCAATGATGAATAGGGAGCAATTTGAAGTTTTCCAGTCCTGAAGAAGACACTTAACTACATTCAGTTTGATTACGTATGCCTGGTGTTTCCCTCTTCTTTTGAAAGGATACAATGATGAACTCCAAAAACGTAGATATTTTCTTTATTTCTCTCCCAGTCTAGCAAAGGGCACTGAAATGAGTTTCTGTTCAGCTGTCATACTGTGCTGCCCTCAGAACACTGATTAGTAGGCAATTTGATCATCATTCATTCCATTTCACTTTTTTTGTAGTACCTTTCTGCTCCTCTAAATCTAAGCTTTGCTTCTGGGCAATTTTAGAAATGAAGGAAAAATATTAATATCTTGCTTAAAGCTAACTCAGTCAGAAGTCTACTCTTTCTGGTAAGAAAGTATTTTCAATAGGCATGGACCTTTGTGTGTGGGAAGAGCATGCAGCTATTTCTAACAACTAGAGATGTGTAGAAACAGGAGAGGAGCAGCGGCACAAGGTTGCACAGGGAGAAAGGGCTGTGACCATGAATCCTGTCCCCCTTCCCCTCAAACTCGCGCCCAGTCCTGACCGTAGTCTCCAACAGACACTTCTTCACATCAGTGCCTAAGAGTCTCCTCACAGCTTCCTGGCAAGGCAGGAAGATTTCAAAGCTCTTCCCTCAGACTGACAACTACATTTCTAACAAATGCCGAAGTCATTCTGTTGCAGGAATTCTCTGTTCACAGTTGGAGCAACTCTGTTCTTAAATGTACCAAGAGCGAAATCATCAGTTGTATTTGGCCTCAGTATCTCCACTTCAATCCTTCAATCCCTTTCCTCAGGGCCAAACGTCTTCAGAACTTGTTGCCCTTTTAATTCTTCCTTCACCTTCACCCTTTTTCTTCCTATTGTCTATTCCCATCTCCCTAACCTATGTCCTGTTCTGGTCCCAGAATCTGGAAGAAACAGTGTAATTCTTCATGTCGTTACAAAAGGATTATTTCTAACTTTTACAAAATCCCATGCTTTTTGGATGTTTTAAAAGTTTATTTTCTTCCTCATTTTTCCACAGGGAGGATCTTCCAGATATTCCTAAATTTTGTCATTTCTCCCCAGTTCCTCTCACAGAACTTGAACCTGTTAGGTCCAAGAACACAGATAGAGTTCAAGCTTGAAACTTCCCATTTTCCCTCTCCTTTCTCTCCAACATCAAATAAATTTATCTGGGAAACATTGACTACTCTCTCATCTTTTTCAATATCCATTTATATATGAGCTCTGAAAAGTCTTTTAAAAAGTTGTCTTTCTCCTTTAAAAGCTGACTCCTTGATCTAGAAGTTAGAAAGCATCACCCTTAAACATTCCCTCTACAAATTTTACCTCTTTCTTCTGCACTTGAACTTCTCCATATCTGCTTTATCTTTCCTCTCACCCTTGTAAATATGCTCATCGCACCCTTAAAAAGAAAGAAAATGCTTTTCTGCTGACTCATCAGACTGTTCCTCCGTTGATCTCCCTTACTTCGTACCAATTTTTTAAAAGTGATTTATGCTTGCTCTCTCCATGTCTTTTCTCATTCACTCCTTAATCCTCATCCCTATTCTCTTGACCACTATAAGGAAACTTTATTGAAGTCACCAGTGATAACTGAAGTGTTAAATGTCACCCTCATTGAAGAAATTATGCTATTTGAACGTAGTAGAATAAAACTTATGCAGCTTGAAAAGTTCACCTTTCTTTGGTTTCTGTGACAAGACTCGCTCTCCTCCCTCCTCTTCGTGCTGCAGAGATTGCTAGAACTGCACGATGTCTAAGTGCACCTGTCCTCCCTGGGCACACAGGTAGGCCACAATTGTCAGGCCCCTGCAATTCCACGTGGCTGCAGGACTGAGTCCTGGTGTGAGAATGTGAGCGTAAGTTATGGGAGCCACTTCAAAGACCTAGTGTATAAAACCCTCCCCTATGCAGCTCTTACTCTTTTCTAGTGAGTGTTGAAATGAAGGGGGTCTCTGATGACCTAAGAGAGAGTGATGCCCTAAGAAGACAAGAAGTGGCTCTGAGTGACTATGTCAAGTAGAACCTCCTTGTTGGCCTGAATTGGTCTCTGCCATGAGCAGCTCTTCCTCCAAATGCTCCTAGAGGACCATTGCTGTGTCTCGTGCTACACTAGTGCTTTGTGATCAAGGTTTTTGGAACATCATAAACTTCATGTCTTGGAGACTCAATCAATGGATTAGGATTCTTAGAGAGGTCCTGAATTAAAAAAAAAATTTTTTAAAGATAAATTTGTTTGACCCTCATTTTCTAAATTTGTTTGAAGATGAAATACAGCCGTCTCATAATACATCCACTAATACCTAGTCTATACTGAGGAAAATAATGATCAAAAATGAAAACAGGCTGTTCACCATTCCCTGAATTTAAAATGTTTTTTTCTTACCAGTGCACCTTAACAGTGCTGCTTTCCTTCCCTGAAACATCATTGCCCTCCTCTCTACCTGGTCAATGCAGGGCATATGCATCTGTAATCAAGCCCGGGGATCCTGATTCTGCTACTTTCTAACTTTGTTACTCTTAAAGAATTATTTAAACTCTGAATTTCCCTCCTCACCTCTGAACACTGGAATAATAACATCTGCTTGTCTGGGTTGCAGTGAAGTTTAATAAGATAATGTTCTTCAAGGTGGCAAGCACATAGTCAACAATAAATATTCTTCCATTTCCTTTTATTTCTAGGGAGGCAGTGCAGTGAGGATTAAATGAGATTGGCAAAACACACAGAGACCCTCCTAATACGCTAAACCCTTTTGAAAAATATTCCCTTGTTAGTGGATTATCCTTCTATAGCCAAATGTGCCAATGGCTCGAATGCCCCTGCTATAATCTCAGACTAAACAAACATAAAACAAATCATGAAACTTGGAGTAAAACCCTTCAGTGAGCCTGCATTTTTCTCCTAATAATGTAAATCAGTCAGCATGGCTTACGGGGCCTTTCGTGATCTGACAGGATGGTTAGAGATGTGCTGAAATGCTGATTTAGCCTAGTCTCATAGCCTGGGGTGGCAGGATATCCAGGCTGGTAGCTTCAGTTACAAATAGCCTCTTTTATTTGCTCCAGGATGGCACATAAGTGTTGTCATTTTCTGTGGGTTCCATCAACCATTCTGTGGGTTCCCAAATTCACTGTGGCATGCCTTCCTCCAGGTCTTTGAGCTTTTTGCTCCTGCCTGGAAATAGCTTTTGTTTTACTAAGCAAAAGTGGTTGTCCAACTTCTAGCCAGCCATCAGGTCTCATGGTCGCCACTGTTTCTTCTGGAGGTCCTTCTCTGGTGGCCCCAATGCACTGTCACAAGGTAGCATCAGGTACTTCCTTTTTCAGCTGCCTGGTGCCCTGTGCTCGACTCTGCAAGGCTCTGTAACTGCTCAGTTACTAACCAGCCTCTCCCCTAGACCCTAAGCAACTTGAGGTCGGGGCTGAGCTGTTTCATACTGTATGCCTAGCACTTAGCCCGGTAACTGCCTTGTGACCCATACTCAAACCATGTTTGCTAAATGAATGAATAAATAGAAAATACATTCATAGTTTCAAGGAAAAATATTTCCAACTCGAACTAATCCAGAAACACTGCAGTCCAAGGAAAATTAAGTGAAATAAATTCCAGGACAGAAACAACAGCAAGACTTGCTGTTTTCCAGCAAGGCAAGGCAGCTAAAAGGGAGAAGGTTGTTTTCCCTATTTTAGCATCTAGAGGAAGGACCATTTGCATGGATGTTCCTTCTGTGTATTTAATATAATAACCTACTTCGGAGTCCTTCTAAATTAGAGGTCACAAATGTTTTCTGTGCAGGGTTGGATATGAGATATTTTAGACTTTGCTGGCCAAATAGTCTCTATTACAACTCCTCAACCCCGATGTTGTAGCATAAAAAATTCATAGACAATACATAAACTAACGAGCATGTCTGTGTTCCAACAAAACTTTATTTAAAAACACTGGTGATGTGTCACATCTGCCTACCCTTACGCTAGATCAAAGATTCTCAGCCTATGAATAAAAGGGGCTGCTTGCATTTGTCAGAGGCAAACTTCCCCTGCTTCAGAAGAAAATTCCAGGAGATTCCATGACTTTGTCTCATTGCTCTTAGATTCTGTTGACACTTTAAGTCATGGAGTCTCAAAGCAATAGTTAGATTGTCCCATCAAGGGTAAGAATTAAAGCTTGGACTTGACATAGCTTTAGACATTTCCTTCCCCAGCTCATAACAGAGTCAGTCTGAATCAGGGGCCACAGGCGTCACCTCCATCCTCCTCTCCCTGCTCACCTCTTGCCTTCCTTGTGAGTTGCTCTTTTTCTCCTCTAAGTGTGTGTCCACATTAAGGGGGCAGGAGAGAGCTAAGGGCACCCAGCTTACCCATCCATGCTTCTTCCCCTCTGGACCCTGCAGACGAGCAATGCTGTGGCATCCTCCACACGGTGCGGTCAACAAGCCCAAAACAATTTTTATAGTCACTGTTTTCAGGGGGCCTGAAAAACTGACTGATATTACTCTCTGTTGTCACACTAGAACATGCTGCAAGCAATAAATGTCATTTGCATAATTCTTCCTTACAGACATACAAGGCCAAACTGTTCACTGCGCACTCAGTAACTCCGAGAGGAGGCAAACTGGATGACCTCTGTGCTGGTTCCACAGCTGGGCTCTTAGTCCTGGACCTTCTGCCTCTGCTTGGCCTGAGGCATGTATTAAGCTATTTTGGTAAGAAAATGATTGTGCGAAAGAAACTGTCCCACATGCCTGGACCCTTCAGAGTGCTAAAGGATATAAAAAGGATTTGGAAGTTAGGAGAAAGACATTCTTTGGAGAGAACTATTAATGTTTTGTGAGCTCCTTCCCTTTGTTGCCAGGGGGAGCTTTGCTACTTTCCAACCCCAAGGTTTATGTGTGTGTGCGTGTGTGTACAGGCATGTGGCGGCAGGGAAGGGAAATTTTAAAAGAAACACTAGGAAAGCTCCAAAAATATATTTTCCTGCCTTGAGGAGACACAGAAGTCATAGGGCAGGTCTTATGAGACAGCTACCCCACACTGTGGACCAGGTCTGACTCCCACTTGGAAACTCAAGGGCACCCAGATTCACAGGTTGGGAAGCCCATACAGGGTGGGTGCTTGGTCCTGGGGCTCCTGCCCTCTGGGAGTCTGTCAAGGGAGAAATGTCCAAGTGGTTCTTGATCACTTAAAGTCAGATGAGGGCTCCACTTCTGAGAGACAGAATCTTCTTGGATCTTATCCACAGACTGCTTGAGGAGTGTGTTGGCCAGGGTTCTCCACAAAGACAGAACCAATAGGATATATACATATATCCTATTTCATATATATATAATATATCATATATATTTTCATATATGTGTAGGAAAAGTCTGAAAACCTCAAAACCAGGAAAGGCTACAGTGCAGTCCCTTGCACAAGGGAGGCCACTGGTGCAAGTTCCAGGGTACAAAGACCAAAGAACCCGGAGTCTGATGTCTGAGGGCAGAAGAGAAGGACTCCAGGATGGGGAGGGGGTGGGGGGAAGAGAGAGGAGAGAGAGCAATAAAAGGAAAGCAAGCAAGCTGAGCATTCCCCTTCTTCCTCTGGCTTTGCTCCAGCTGTGTCTGCAGCTGATTGGATGGTGGCCTCCCATGCGGAAGGCAGATCTTCCTCTCTCAGTCCACTGACTTACATGTCACCCTCCTCTGGAAACACCCTGACAGACACTCCCAGAAACAATGCTTCACTAGCCATCTAGATATCCCTCAATCCAGTCCAGTTGACACTTACAAATAGCCATCACAATGAGGCAAAGGAGATGTGGCAGGAAGCAGAAAGGAGGCATACCACAGCAGCTGGGGACTGAAAAAGGAGCACTGCAGTTGAACAGCCTTGCTGGGAACTCTCAGCCATCCCACAGCCCTGCTCGTCTTCAGGGCCCAGCGAGGAAGAAGCATGGCCAGGTAAGCTGAGTGCCCTTACCTGTCTCCTGCACCCTCACTGCAGACACACTTAGGGGAGAAAAACAGTAACTCAGGAGGAAGGCAAGAGGTGAGCAGGGAAAGGAGGATGGAGGTAACACCCATGGCCCCTGATTCAGACTGACTCTGTTCCAGGCTGGGGAAGGAAATGTCTAAAGCTATGTTGAGTCCAAACTTTAATTCTCACTCTCGATGGGAAAGTCTAACTACTGCTTTGAGACTCCATGATTTAAAGTATCAACAGAATCTAAGAGTGATGAGTCAAAGTTATGGGATCTGCTGGAGTGTTATTCTGGAGCAAGGGAACATTGTCTCCACTGAATACCCAAATAAAATGTCAGAGAAATTGGGACACAGATAAAAAACTGGCCTTTCATCACAATCTATGTATTATTACTGTACTCTTACACATCTCTTCGAAGAAAAAGACAGTTGTCAAATAGACTGATTTCTATAACACTGTGCTAATCAACATGTTTTGAGCATCTGATATTCGTAAGCACTGTATCAGGTACCAGGGAGAACATAAAGAATGGTGTATTAGCCTTAACCTCAACCAGTATTAATGATATGGCAGAGGCAATTAAATATTTAAGTAAAAAGTGTCATAAGAAATGTTTTTTCCCTCCAGTCTCTAAACTCCTTGAGGGTCAGGAACATGTGTTTCTCTGAATCCAATTAGGACACTGAGTAGGAGTACATAATAAGCAGTCAAGGAACATTCAAAAAATGAATGAATAAGTGTTATGTCATACAAAGGATTTTAAGATTGTTTAAAATACAAGGCAATAGAAATCCTGGAATTACAGGGCAGTTCCCTAAAAACAGATGTTTGGTTTCAATGACATGTGATTTTTATTTCTAACTTGTAGATAATGGACCAAAGGAACCTTGGGATTTTGCATGATAAAAGCTCATATTAACAGCCATTTACACAAAATTGGCCTTTTAACAAAGACTTTAAAAAAAAAGTCCTAAAATATTATCTTTCTTGTTTTGGTTTATAAAGAAAAAGAAGTGATTATGAAATGCTTTTCATTAGGGAATTACCATTTATCTTATCACAATATTTATTCTCTTTTCATGATTTTGATATTTCCTTATTGCTAAAGAAAGAGCTCAGAAATTCAACAGCATGAAAATAACTGTTGATTTTTATATTCAGATGACTGTATATTTCCTCTATAGATAGTTCTGATGGTTTTCCTAGTTTGATGTTAGAACAAATGTTAGTGTCTTGCTGGACTTGATTGTTGGGTGCTGCTGTTCACTAGATAAAGCCTGGAAATTCAGCTCTACACATCTTGTTACTTCTTTGCAAGTACATCACTAAAGCTCCTAAAATTTAACTCAATTTGCCATCTCTGAAGAAGCCTTGGGAAAATAACTCATCATGAAAAAAAGAAAAAAAATGGATTCTGTAAAGAGCAAAAGAAAAACAATCCTCCCCAAACACCTCTATGCAAGACAGAGTGAAGAATGTGAGCTCTGGCCTGACTGCTACTCCAAGGGAAGGGGGAAAGGTCTGAAGATAAACACACCCATTTAGATGCAGCTGGAAAAATGAAGTCAGGTTGAGAAGGCCTGACTCCAAAGAAAATAGGTTTTTAAAACTTCTCTGGGGAATGTCTCTCGTCTGCACTCAACACTGAGTTATGTATCTCATACCTCTGCCTCTCTCTCAATTAACAGATGCTGGGCACAGGGCAGCTGGAAATAAATGCCCCTTTCTGCCTCTCGAGAACCAAGATGGCATGGACTTCAGACCCTAACTGACCCAGGCCACAGCCATCAGTTACTTTCCCAGTAAAATAATGGATTTATCCAGTGGAGTATGGCTTTCTCATTAAGCAGGAACGCAGTCTCAACTGGCCAATGTTTCTCCATTGATGACAGATTTAGAGGTGCATTAATGTCCAATGGCAATTCTATGGTGTAATTATACTTTAAAACAATATATTTTTGTTTATGAAAGATACACATGCATAATGATACAGCCAGTTATTTGAGACTTTTTAATGTTCTAAGCATAGTTTTAAGTACTTTTCATTAGCTTGTTTAATGCTCACAGCAAGTCTGTGAAATGGAGACTATTATTTATTCACATTTTTCGGATGAGGGAACAGAGAGACAGGAGATTTAATATATGGCCAAGGTCATAAAACTAGTAAGTGATAAAACTGGCATTTGAACCCAACCCAGGTATTCTGGCTTCAGAATCTATCCTTTTACTCTGTACATTTAATATAATTAGTCGTATAAACATTGGGCTCTTACGCTTCATGACAACGAGGTTTAAAGAACTAATAGTCAACAATGTAATTGACATGTCCCACTTTATTGGTCTGGGGTATGAATTAAATCACATATTTTTTAATTGCCAGCTAACATAATTCAGTGCTTCTATCAGGCCATTGCAAGATATTCCTTTTTTTTTCCTCCAAGTTAATTTTACTCCCCAAGGATGCATACTCATTCAAATTGGTATTGATCAGGTATCTCTTTTGAGCAGAAATAGTAGTTCTATCTGGATACTCAATGCTCCTAAAATCCCCACCAGGAGCTGGTTACTTCAGAGCAGGAGTCTCAGCTTGCCCCACTACCTCTGTGGAAAACCCTGTGCATCAAAACCAAAGAACTGTGGCCAGTGACAAGGAGTTCACTGTGGCGGTACCAAGTGAGAACCAAGCAGGACCCACTGGGGGTAAAAGTGGAAAGTCCTCTCATTGCCGCGAGCGTCACTATAAAGCAGACAGGAGCAGGCCATTGCTGCTGTGCTCATACCTCTGCTACGGCGACTGCGCCTCTCACAAAATGAAGCAGTGACAAGGAAAATACCCTCTCCCTTGGTTACACCACACTGGCTTTTTCCAATGTTTCTATTCTCTTTATGGTGGTACTTTATTCAAAATTTATATGTACTGAGAGTCATGACAAAGTGTGCCCATAATACCAAATGGCTGGGTTAAGAGAATCACCAGGCCTGGATATACAGCTTAGGTCAACAATTCAAGGTACTCAGTCATTTGCTATCAAGTTTTCTTATGAGAAAGAGCCATGGAGATTAGTGTCTTTTATTGCTCACCAAATTTCCTTAGGACTGTTTCAATCTTGAGATAGGTTCTATTAATCATAGAGCTTAAGAAGGAAAGGAATGGCCCTCTAGAGAGCCTTTTTCTCTCAAGAGGCTCCCCAACTAGCATACAGTCAGGCCTACAGTATCCTTGAGTTTCCATATACCAAGGCATCAGAGGGAAGGGGTTGCAATTGTCAAACTATGTGCATTCTCCATTTTGATACCAATCTTCTCTAAGACCACAAATAATTACTTTAGGGGACACTAGAATAGAGTAGGTCATGAGTTTTTGCTTCTTAGCTAGTAAGTATCAGTTGTTGCTAATGGGGTAAAATGCTTTAGGAAACACTATTAGGTGAAGAAAGAAACACATGGCTACACTGCTGAGCTGGGTTTAGAGGTGATAGACAACAAACCCTTCTAATTAATGTCTTGGCTTCACTTGATTTTTCTAATGACTATAAAAAATTCCGTACTGTACACTGTGCTATACAAATAACCTCAAGCCTCCCTCTGCCCTCCCTATTCTTCTCAAGCTATCCTTTTATTTTTTTCAAATCTATACTTAGAATCTCAGACTAGAGAAGAACTTGGGAAATTACCTGCCATTTCACCAGTGTGGACTCTTAGACCCAGATGAGTTGTGCAGCCAATGTGCTGTGCCCAGATGTCACTGGCTGAACAGGGGAAGACTCCAGGTCTCTGGAATCAGTGCATAGGGCTTTCCTTTCCATGAACCACTGCTCATTTGGTTGCATTGATTTAATTTTTTTGATGATGTGACTCTACATGGAAAACAATGAATTATCTAGTTGTTAGCGACCTTTATACCCTTTCACTAGCTGGGCTGTGGTTTGAAAAGTATGGTGCTGCCAAGTGGTCAGGATGGTCAGCTCAATGGCTTATGGAAAATAGCTCATGTGGAAATAGTAACCAAAATGCTTCATGTGCATTTGATCTATTCATATTACACATAAGTTTTACATGCAAGTTTTTGCATACTGAATTTCTATCTTTGTGAAGGCAGGAGACTTACCCTAGTTCTCTTAGTAAAGCCAAGAGATGAGCCTTTTTGTGCTCATGGGATAACAGAGTAGTTAAAAATTTGGATGTGGTGACTTGGTTTCAAATGCCAGTTCTACCTCTTGAACAATTTACTCAACCTATGAGAGCCTCAAGTTCCACAATTGGAATAATAGATAATAACATGACACTGGTTTATTATGAGGATTAGAAGATATGGAACACAGTGAAAGCACATTTCTATTATTATCATAATCTCCATTTCAGACCCCTGGGGTTTCTGTTCCAACACGTAGAGATTGGAAGTTGTCATTTTCATCATGAAAACAAGAAAAAAAATCTGAATAAACTAAGGAAGAATTCTCTTCTTAAATCCATCAGAGAACTGAGGTCACAGGGCAAACTGCTACCCTGAAAACTGAAGAAACAAACAGAGATACAGAAGATCACAGCTTACTAGGAACAGAAGCTTATAGTGCAGCCACTATCCATAGGAATATTTTAAACTGTAACTGATGAATTACTAGATGCTCAGTATGGGCTAGAATGAGATAAAAATTCTGAGGTAAACAGTCCTAGGGCTGACCCCACACTTGTGAGGTTTACCTCCAGGAACCCTCCTATCAAATTTTCACTGTGAAGAAAATCCTGTTTTGCTTCCCTCAGGAGAGAAGAAAAATAATAACTTTGAAATACATCCAAAGGTCTCTGTTCTCCTTAAGGCTTGCCTTCAAGGGAATTATTTTATCAAAGCCTAAACAACCTATGAGGAAGGAAATACTGAAATCCAGCCTCCTCTAGCCTTCTATATAGGGGAAGGGAATTGCCCAACTCAGGCTTACTGAAAGACTGAAACCTCCTCACAAATGGCAGAATGCTGCTCTTGCCTTAACACCTTACCACCACATCAACAGGGCTTCTAAATAATCACAGAGGACTACAGCTAAAGAATGGCAAACCTCAGACTCTGTTTAAGGAGTCTTTAGGAAAACCCAAAAACACAAAGGGAGATAAAAACAAGGACAAGGGAGGCAATTTTAGTCTCTGACACCACAAGTAGAGCCGTGAACACAGCCTGACTCCCAATAAGATAAACATAAAACCTCACACTAAAGATATGTCTACCTAATCTCCATTTTGCACTTAAGTTTAGAGTGTGCCCTTTGCTGCTACCCATCTGCAAGAGGTTGAATAATATCTCTTCAGAATTCATATCCACTCGGAACCTCAAAAAATGACTCTATCTGAAAATAGGGACTTTACAGATGCGGTTAGTTAACATGAGGTCATACTGAATTAGAGTGGGCCCTAAATCCAATGACCGGTATCTTTATAAGAAGAAGAGAGAAAGAGTCAGATACAGAGACACAGAGACATTTAGGGAAAAAAGAAGATCATATAAAGAGGGCAGCAGAAATTGGAGTGATGGGTCTTATAAGCCAAGGAATGCCCAAAATTGCTGGGAGCCACCGGAAACTAGGACGAGGCAAGGAAGGATATTATTCCTAGAATCTTCAGAAAGAACATGATCCTTCTGACAACTTGATTTTGGACTTCAAGCGTCTAGAACCATGAGAGAATACATTTCTGGGTTTTTTTTTTTAAGCCACTCAATTTGTGGTACTTTGTTACTGCATCTCTGGCTTCCAGCAGTAGAAATGTGGACCCAAGGGATGCCTAGAAGGATTTAAGAATCCTCATTCATATGCATTTATTTGTTTATTCCAATAAATACTTACTGAGTGACATAGGGAAGATTTTATTTTATGTTTTTAAAGTTTTATTTATAACATTCTGAATTTGAAGGATGAGCTGGAGTTAAAGCAAATTATAAGCTTTGGAGAATTTTTCACGGAGTATTCATAGGATTATCTATTTCTCATTTGAAGTGACCAGAGGTAGGGAGACAAGGGAAGAGCAAATGTCTTAGGGACTAGCTTTCAGGTCTCCTCTGGACCATGATTTGGTTAGAAGCATTCAATAAACCAAAGAAGAAAACAGTGCCAGCTAGGGTGACCTAGTTTGTTATATGTTAAAAATCCTAATCCCTAAATACTGTAAAGCTGTGATCCCCAACCCCCAGGCTCTGGCCTGTTCGGAACTGGACTACACAGCAGGAGGTGAGCGGTGGGCAAAAGAAGGAAACTTTATCTGTATTTACAGCTGCTCCCCATCAGTCTCCATACCCCCAATCCGTGGAAAAATTGTCTTCCATGAAACCAGTTCCTGGTGCCAAAAGTTGGGGACCGCTGAAAAGAGATTGACCCAAAAGTAGACTGCTGTTCTTCCATTCAGTTTTAGGAGGAATTATTCTAATTAAAAATAAAATCTACCTTTCTGATAATCTCAGAAGAGGTACCCTGCTGAATGTATATCAAGTGAGCTAGTATGTTACCCACCTGGCTTGCAAAAATGATGCGTTGACACCCAGTGAGACTTCAATAACTTCCTTCAGAACACCAGAAATGACGACTCACTGTGGCCAAGCCATGGTCTGAGAGATGTCATTAACAGTGTGTCTGATACCAG
>CAUYSK010111394.1:0-25739 GCA_963575035.1 Avahi laniger
GATCTCACTTTTTCCAGTATAGAAACAGTGAGTTTGGGGAAAATTTTCCAAGCAGTTGGTGCCGGGCAGAATGTGGGGAAGGGCATTGTGGATGCGGAAGTCTGATGCTCTTACCATCTGCTGAGAGTTTTTTTACTTCTCTTTGGCCCTAGGAATTATCTCTTTATATTTGAGAACTGGGATATTTTGGCACTGTACATTTATTTTAGGTTTTCTGTGGGGAAGAGTGAAGCCAGCTTGCTTCTACACCAACATTTTGGAACTGGAAGTCAATTTTTTAATGTTAAACTATTCTTGCCTTCCTGAGATAAACCCTATTTGATTGTGAGTACCATTTTCATTGATTCTGAGATGCGTGTTTTTTGCATTTTAACATTTTTGTAATTAGAATATGTTTTACAGTCAATGGCATCTTCTAATTCCTCTTGCCCGAACTTGGTCACCTGCAATCCTTTAGGGGTTTTAGACAATTGTGTAAGGACCATTTGAGGAAGGAATATGAATCTTGGTTGGTGTCTAAAAACTTTTGTTTGTCATCTTTGAAAAGTTAAAGGAAACTTTAGCATCAAAACTTTAAGCGTGTGTGCCAATGGGTTTGAAGAAGATAACAAAGAAAATAGTAGAAATTCTTATAAAATGTTACATTACCACCTCTTGATAGCAAGTATGAATATCAAAGACTCTGAGTTGAAAAGTGATTTAGAAGAGTTGGACTCTGAATTTGAATTTTTAAGAGTATCTTATTTTGCTTATGTTTTCCTTGTTATGAATGCATAAGAATGATATATGATAAAAATCTGTGTAAAAAAGTCTGAAAAGCTCCTAAGGTAAGTATAAAATAAGAGGAATATGTGATAAGAAAGCATTATGTCATGGTTGAAGTGACAGCACTTTTCTTTCTTAATATATAGACTAACAGTTCATCTTATAATCAGCGACATTTTAGATTTGATGAAATATGATATTAACTTTTTATACATTATTGGACTCAATGCTAATATTTATTTAGGTTTTTACATGTGTTCATAAGCAGTATTGGCCTTTAATTTTACTTGTTCTATTATCCTTGTCTAATTTTGATATCCATGACATATTAGCCTCGTAAAATGAACTGGAGAATTGTTCCTCTTTTTCATTTCTTTGGAAGAGTTTGAGCCAGTAAGATGGAATGTTACCTGTTTCTTGACAGCTTGGTCTGGGCCTAGTAGTTTTTTAAATGGGAGAGAGATGGATATTTGACTACTGATTCAATTGTCTTCATTGTTTTAGGTCTCAGGTTTTCTATTTCCTTTTGAGTCTGTTTTGATAATTTATGTTTTTATAGAAATCCTTTATAAAATGATGCTTTTCCCCTTAAAGTCTTGTCTTGTTTATATTACTCTAGTGATGGCAGCTCTACTTTGGCGCAGGGGGTGGGAAAGGGATACTGTTTTTCTAGTATATTTTTTCCCATCCTTTTACTTTCTTTGTTTTTAGGTTTTACATGTATCTCTAAAAACAGCCTATAGCTAGATTTTATTATGTTAAAAAATCCATTTGGACAATATCTTTTAACTGGTGAGTTTAGTTAATTTTTTATGATTAGTGATATATTGGATTTATTAAATATTTCTACCATAATAATTTTGATATTATTTACCCTTGTTTTTTTTAATGCTTTTTCTCCGTTTATTGCCTTCTATTCGCTCAATTCAATTTTGTCTACTCCTTGTCTTTTCCCTCTGCTGGTTTGGAAATGACATATTCTATTTTTATTACTGAAGGATTAATTTAAAATTTTTAATTTGCATACTTAACATAGTTAATCAGTAACACTCTGCTCCTCCCTAACAATACTAAGTACTTAAAACACTTTAAATACAGTCATTCCTTCCTTGTTTAAATGTGTTCTTATTCAGTATTTTAGTTCCATCTTGTTTTTAAATCCCCTAAATTAGCCATAATAATAATAATAAAATTGTTTTATAAAGTCAGTTCCTGTTTAGATTTTCTGTATGTTTACTTATTTCCTGGTTCACCATTCTTTCTTCCAAGTGTCTTCGTCCTTCTGGGTTCACTTTCTTTCTTACTGATGTATATTCTTTGCCCTCCCAGTGCAAATCTGCTAGTAATACTCTCTTAATTTTGCTTCCCTAAAAAGGTCTCTATTGCCCCTTACTATTGAGAATGATTTGTCTTGGTGGAGAATCTAAGTTACCTGTTCTTTTCTCTTAGCACTTTGAAAATACTATCCCATTGTTTTTGCTATTGTACATGTTTTATTATTTTGACAGATATTTCCAAATTCACCTCCATAGGGTTTATACCAGTTTACACTCTCATTGGCAATTTATAGAGCATGGAACCCATTTTTACCTTCTTTTTTTAACCTCAGGTATTAATAGTATAATTTCATCATCCACATCTGAACATGGTGTGGACCTAGGGCTTCGATTACTTACAGGTGTCCTGGGCAAAGCAAGTTTTCTTATTACTTCACTTGGCAGATGGGTAGAGTGTGTCCAGCCTCTGTATCGTGGAATATGTGCCTTTTCAAGGCTCCTGTTTTTTTTAGGGGCCTGAGTTCCAGCTCTTTCCTTCAAGTGTGGCCTTGTTTCTGTGTGGGCATTAAAAGCTTGACACTTAGACGAGACTTTATATCCAGTTTCTTATTTTCTCTGGCTTCTAAAGTTCACCATTAGAGTTTATCACTCTGTTTTGGTTTCTTATTGAAGAAAATTTCCCTTTCTCTCTTTTAAGTTCAGCCATACAGTATTTTTGTTTTTGCTATTTATTTATTTATTTAAGAGATAGGATCTTGCTCTGTCACCCAGGCTAGATTGCATTGGCATGATTACTGTTCGCTGCAGCCTCAAACTCCTGAGCTCAAGTGATTCTCCCCTACCCCCTCGCTTCAGCCTCCTGAATAGCTCGGTCTACAGGAGTGCATCACCACACCTGGCCAATTTTAAAATTTTTTGTGGAGATGGTGTTGCTATGTTGCCCAGGCTGGTCTCAAACTCTTGGCCTCAAGTGATCCTCCTGCCTTGGACTCCCAAAGTGCTGGGATTGCAGTCATAAGTCACTGCTCCTGGCCTTGTTTATTAAATTGTGTAAAATATATATAACATAAAATTTACCATTTTAATTATTTTTCAGTGTACAGTTCAGTGGCATTAAGTACATTTACATTGTTGTACAGTTATTACCACCATCCATCCGTCTCCAGAACTTTTCTTCCTTGCAAAACAGAAACTCTGTACCCGTTAAACAATAACTCCCCATTTCCCCCTCCCCCTAGGACCCCCTGGTAACCACCATTCTACTTTCTGTCTCTGAATTTGAGTACTCTATGCATCTCATGTGCATAGAGTAGTCAAATTCATATGAGTGGGATCATATACTATTTTGGTGAGTGGCTTATTTCACTTCACGTAATGCTGTCTAGGTTCGTTTGTGTTGTAGTGTGTGTCAGAATTTCTTTTTCAGGCTGAATAATATTCTACTGCATATATCTACTACATTTGATTTGTCTATTCATCCACTGATGGGCACTTCTACCATTTGGCTATCATGAATGATGCTGCTATTAACATGGGAATACAAATATCTGTGCGTGTCCCTACTTTCAGTTGTTTTGAGTGTATACCCAGAAGTGAATTGCTGTATCATATGGTAATTCTATTTTTAACTTTTTGAGGAATTGCCCTACATGTTTTATACCTACCAGCAGTGCACAAGGGTTCCAATTTCTCTAAATATTCAGCAGCACTTGTTATTTTTTGATAATAGCCATCCTAATGGGTGTGAAGTGCTATCTCATTGTAAGCCATATATTTTCTCCAGCATTTTTATGTTTGCAAATTGGGGGTGAGGTAGAGGGTGTCCACATTAGCTAAGACTGCTATGTGCTAGCACTGCCAGACCTATCTATTTTTAATGCAAATTATTTAACTAATTTGTCTGTCTTTTGGAGAGTATCCAACTTTTAAGTACATAAAAAATTCATGACAGTTCCCTTAAAAATAAAAAAGACTTTACCCTCAGATTGTTTCATAAATCTCCTGGTTTCGGTTAAAGTATCACAAGCCAAGCATTGCTGTCTCCTGTCTGCCACTTTCCTAACTGCTTGTTTCCAACCTGTCTTTTTTACAGTCCTTTCCGTAACAATGACTATTTCTTTGTGATCACTTTATTGATGCCATCACTACTGTTTTATGTTTTGATCCTGTCTCGTAGTCATACATTACTGCTCTCCCAGCCTCCCACAATACCACTGCCATCCCAGGGTTTTGGCTCTTGAACATAATTCAGTTTAATATCTCTCAGTATTAAGGCTTGTAACAATCCATTCACTCTTCCTTTACAGCTGCCTATATAATTGTCAAAGAGATCTAGGGGAACAAGGATATAATCATTAAGGACATCCCCAGTGACTCCGTAAATAGTCTTGCTTTCCTTATCCCATGCTAGATTGGGGTTTTTAAGATTATCAATGAAGAGTCAAGTGCCCTATGAAATAGATTTAATCCTCAATCATACTTTTCCTGGCCAAATGTTTATGCTATATAGGCAAAGGATGGAGGTGGGAAACTAGAAGATCAGTGTTTTTTAGTTGGCTTTAGTGAAAAATAAAAATATGTTGCTAAGTGTTTTATGAAGACTGCCTTACAATATAGAGTTGACTGTGGATTCCTGACTGCCCTGCTCTTTATCAGCTATTTCATAAATATTAGTCCTTCTTTAAACAGAAGATTTGGTAACCTGAGTTAGGCCTTTGCTGAGGGATATTACGTTTAAGGACACAGACAGAAGGGAAGTATCAGGGTGCTGGTATTTCCTTAGAACCAACAGATGCTAAGAATGATTTTCCCACAGGCCTGACTTGCCACCTTCTCCATGCCCAGCAGAGTCCTTGACATTATAAGACTGAGCTGATGACAGTGACAATGAGCAATGACCACAGTCTCCTTCCTTCTGAGCCTTCCCCAACAGTTCTCCATTGCTTAGTCCAAGAATCAGCTGGCATAGCCCTATGTCTGCTTGCTGCCTGGGCCAGGACGAAGCCAGGTGTCTTGTTGGACAAATAGCCTGTGGACCTGAATCTGGCTCCTGCCCATGCCTTGGAGATAAATCTAGATGCAGAGGTTGAGTAACAGGTTTGGGCCATATGCTTGCCTGGCAGGTGCTTTACAAAAGTTCAAGATACATAAGGCGAGGCTTTAAAAGCAGTGAGCCTAAAAGGATCGTTCCCATTGTCTCTTCTATAGCCCTGGAGCTGCACACAAGGGCTAGTTTGTCACACAGTGTTTGTTAGTGGGAGTCCTGTTGATATGGGACGCACCATTCATTGTGCTTATCCATTTTATCCATTGTAGATGTTTCACATCCATGGCATCAGGCACTAAATGCCAGTAACACCTTTCATTCCTTGTGACAGCCAGAAATGCCTGTGCATTTCCAGGTGTTCTCTGGAAGATGGCACACCGAAGGAAACTTTAACTGTTTAAGAGTCTACCCATGAGTATGTCATTGTTTGAATTACCTGGTTCTCTGTCTTCACTAGACCTTAGTCTCACAAGTACTCTTTTCTATCCTACATCCCAACCCAGATTGGAGAATGTGACGGGCCATCCTGTGGGGAGGACAGTGTTGGAAGTCCCCTCTGTTATGGAGCTGTCCCTGTGGGGTGGGGTTGTGTGGGCAGTGAAGTGTGTTTATGATCCCGTAATGTGTGGGATCATATTCCATCTCTGCCATCTATTACTGTGTGACCTGGGGCCAGTTACTTAACCACAGTTTTCTCATCTATAAATGGGAGTAATATTTTACCCATGTTCTAGGGTCGTTGTGAGGACAAGCTAGTATGTGTAAATTGCTTCACGTAGTGCTTGGTCTATACTTTGTGCTTACATAGTGTTTATCTACTATTGTTTTTATTCATCAATTGTGAGCATCAGAGAAGGGCTGGACATGCAGGTTGTGACATAAATAGGGCAAAATCAACTGAGACAATAACCCTGCAAGCTTCTGGTTCTAAGTGGTAGAGGAGAAGTGTCAGCATTGCTTTGGCTGAAGGGCCAGGATTGTGCTGCCTGGAGGCAGGTTGGAGAGCGTGCCAGAGGGGTGTGCCAAATGCGCATTTGCTTTCCTGTTTCCCCCTGTGGCATTCTCTCAGTCTCTACCCCAGAACTGTGACCGATTAAACTTGTGTAATTTTGGGGGGCCTAATGTTGCTGACAGGTCACAAGACCTGGAACAAAAGCCGTTTTCCTTATAGTGCAAGGAAAATATTTCTGTCTAAGCACTGCATGAGATAAACTGAGAGCCCGTTTCTGTTACTTTATTATTACCAAATTAAACTTTCTAGAGATGCATGTTTAACCTTACACATATACGTGGGTAAGCTAAGGGAGTATGGTTTGAAGGTACCGAGAATGCCCTGACATTCAAACCTCCCTACCCTCTGGTAGCTAAAATTGCAGCATTAACATTTAATTATTTTATATTGAGCATTATTTACTTTCTGGGTTTTTGTTTTAAATGTAAGTATCTAGAGAAGAGTTATAGCAGGCTCAACTCCTATCATCCGAAAGGCCTACTTGCAAGGTTTGTTCTTGGTTGGCATCTGGGAGCTTGGATTCGGGAGTATTCCCACTACCCTAACTGATAAGAGTGTCTCACTTGTCTAAACTGTCAAACAATATGGTTTATGCTCAATACCTGCTTTCCTTTTGGGAGTCTGGAATTTGGGTACTTGTAAGGCATGCAGTTCCTGTGTGACCAGCCTCTAATGAAGATCCTGGGCACAGAGTCTGTGATGAGCTTCCCTGGTTGGCCACATTTCACACATGTCATAATTTGTCGCTGGGCGAATTAAGACCATCTTGTCTGACTCCCCTGAGAGAGGACCTTGGAAATTTGCACTTACTTTCCTCTGGACTCATACCATGTGCCCTTCCCATTGCTGGTTTTGCTTTTTCTCATTGCTCTGTAATAAACTATAGCCATGAGTGTAACTACATGCTGAGTTCCAAGTCTTCCAAGATCAAACCTGAGAGTGATCTTGGGGACCTCTGACACAGCAAGTATTTCTTATATCATAAGAAAAGAAAACTATAGAACAATATCTGAGCAAAAATCCTCAGTGAAATATTAGCAAACCAAATCCAACATCATATAGAAAGGATTATACACTAAGACCAGGTGAGATTTATCCCAGGAATGCAAACTGGTTTAATATTCAAAAATCAATTAGTGTATACACCATATTAATAGAATAAAGGACAAAAACTACACAATTGTTTCAATATACACACAAATCGTTTAGAAAACTCACAATAAAAACTCAAACTTAAGAGTAGAAGGAAACTTCCTTAGCCTGATAAAAGGCATCTACAAAAAACCTACAGAAAACGTCCTACTTAAGGGGGAAAGCCTGAATGTGTTCCACCTCAGATCAGGAACGAAGTGAGAATGCCTACTGTCACCTCTTTGACATAGTACTAGAGGTTTTAGCTCGTGCCATCAGGCAAGAAAAGGAAATACAACTATTTTCAAACATCCCATCTCTAGAAAATTCTAAGTAATTTATACATGCAAGTCTTCCCAAGAAAAGAGCACATTGCCAAGTTTGCATGACAATGAGTTTATGGGACTTTCTTCTGGGGGGCCTGAAAGAGCCTGGCGACTCTCATTTCAGAGGCAGGGATATCAGGACTTGTATAGTGGTTTCTCAGTATCATCTGGGGCCCAGGCTCCTAATTTTTTTCTTCCATATTCTGAGCACATGATTTTCATCCTCAAAATTGCCTTCATGATCCATGATGTCTGTTGGAACTTCAGCCATCATAATTGAGTTCCAGGCAGAGAACAGGAAAAAAGAAGGGCCCACTTCAGCAGTCTCACTTTTTTTTTTTTTGAAACGGGTTCTTGCTCTGTTGCCTGGGCTAGAGTGCAGTGGTGTCATCATAACTCACTGCAACCTCAAACTCCTGGGCTCAGGTGATCCTCCTGCCTCAGCCTCCTGAGTAGTTGGGACTACAGGTGCGTACCACCATGCCTAGCTGATTTTTCTGTTTTTTTTGTAGAGATAGGGGTCTCACTCTTGTTCAGGTTGATCTTGAACTCCTGGCCTCAAGCAGTCCTCCCGCCTGGGCCTCTGAAAGTGCTAGGATTATAGGCATGAGTACACGGTCTTCACTTTCTTTTAAGGAACTTTTCCAGAAGTCCCACACAATGATTTCCTCTTACATTTCATTAGCCAGGACTTAGCTCTACGGCTACACCTAATTGCAATAGAGCAGTCTTTAGTTAGGTGCATTGGCAATAAAACCAGGGTTCTTATGCTATGGAGGTAGGAAGAACGACACTGGATATGTAAAACAGTCTCGGCCACATCGACCCTGCTGAGCTAATGGAAGGGGTCAGTGATGTAGTGCATGGAAAATGCCAAGCCCAGAGCAGTAGCTCATGAATGCTTCCCCTACCCTTGCCTGCCCCACCCCTGCTCGTGAGCTTCAGCCAAGAACAAGACAGCTGTTCTTTATGGAGTTGTGTATAGGGTGTAGGTGACAGGGGCACTCACCCAGGGATCCTTCTAAGGGCAGTGTCTTTCCCATGTTTGAATACTTAGCTCAGTGCCTGCCACTAAAAAGGTGCCCATAAGAACCTTCTGGATGAATAAAAGAGCACGGGATTTGGAGCCACGCAAACTTTGTATTTGAATCTTGTCATTCCCAAGTAAGGTCACTTAACCTCTTGAGTCTCAGTGTCCTCATCTATAAAGTGGGGATGACAACACCTACTCCATGGAGTTGCTGAAAGGATCAAATAGGAAGGTACTGTGTGAACTTCCCAAGCACCACCATTGAATTTTATGGGGAGAAAATAGTATGAAGGGCAAAATTTGTTCCCTGAGTTTCCCTCTTCACCCCTTGCTTGGCCTGCTTCTCTTAGAGCCATCTCTGACCGGGGTCCTGTCCTGAGCATCCTGTATAGCTAGGAGCATGGACTCCGAAGCCAGCCCACCTGGTTCAAATCCCAACTCTGCCACTTACCTGGCTGACTCTGAGTAAGTTACTTAACTGCTCTGTGCCTCAGTTTCCTCATCTATGAAATGACGGTCATAATAGTATCTACCTCACAGCATTATTGAGAAGATGAAGAGACTTACTCTAAAGTTTTAAGAACAGAATAACATTATTAAGAACAGAATAATATTATTTGGCATCTTCCTTCTCTCTGCCTGCTTTGTCTACATTTTGTGTTCTTTTCCCCTTCCCACTGAAATTCACATCCTTTTGTCTCTCACGAGTGATGGAGCATGACCTCCTGCCTCCCCATCCCACTTCAGGGATGCCTCAGTGAATGATAGATGTTTGCCACCTCCATGTCCTCGCAGAACCTTAAGTGGCAGCAGAGCATGGGCTTGGGGCGGGGGTTGTTGCTGGGGCAGGAAAGGCTCCTGCCAGGAATGGTCTCCCGTATGCCCAGCTGCACCCATCGCCGTGGCCTCAGGGGCCCTACACCTACCTCTCCAGCCGCAGGACACTCTTCCCTCAGACCCTGGGTGGCTTACTCCCTCAACTGAGTCACACCTTCTTTTTTAAAAAATAGCCCTGCCTCCTGCCATGTTGTGTATATCGTGCTTTTTTTTTTCAGACCACACTCATCACTACCTCAGTTAATAAAATTCTGGATTTGTTTATTGTTCATCTCCCCCGAAAACCAGAATGGAAGATTCTCTCTGTTCCAGCAGACTCCTCAGTGCCTCGAGCAATCCCTGGCACCTATGGGAGCTCGGGGAACTTTTGCTGATGGAGTGAATGGCTGGTTAAGTCTGACCCTGCCTTTTCCAGCCATGTTTCCCGTTTAGAGGGACAAGCAAAGACCCCAGGAGGTGGGGATGAACTCTGGGGTGAGATAGGGTCGGGGAGGCTGGTTGTCAGCTGGTGGGCTTTAATGGCAAGGTTGAGATGCTGTGTGGGGACCCTGTCTCAGCTGACCCTACATCCTCCTTTCCTGGCCCCAGATGGTCTGCTCCAGTAATGAAAGATAGAGACGATCAGTTTTCAAAGCAACTTCATATACATTGTCTCCTCTTGATTTGAACAACTATCACAATTAACTCAGGGAGACAGAGTTTACGTTACTCTAAGGGTGAATTTTGAGTTGACCACAGGTAAAACTGGCTTCGTGTGACCCAGACGGGGAAGTAGTGAGGCTCCTGGCCTCCAAGACCAGGGGACCTCTTTGGTGGGAGAGATATGGTGGTTGCATTGCGTGGACTTTGTGATGCTTTCACGCTGCGGGTTTACGCTTCTCCAGAACTACCTTGCCATGAAGATACCAAGGCTCAGAGACATATGTGACGTGGTCAGGGTAGACATCTGGGGGGAGAGAGGGTAAGATAGCCTAAAGCAAGGTCTGTAAAGGCCCTTCAGGCCCATTTGATTTGTGCAGAGCAGAGCAACTTGCCCTCCACCTCCTTCCTTTCCCACATGCTGGCGCAGGGCAGAGAATGCAGGGTGCGTGGCCTTCTCATCCTCAGGGCAGGGGAGCTGCCCAGGTACCATCCCTAGCCCAGAGCCTGTGTAGCGCCATCCTTCCTCCTCCCCCTTCCCAGGCTCCACATTTTGCTGCAGGCTATTAAGGGGCCCCATCTGTACCACCTCTCATTAATTAAAAATGCTACAAGCCATCTGTTTGAGGAAACCTCAGAGAGGGGCTGCCTGCTCGAGGCAGCATTCTCTCATACTTCTCAACTTTAATTGAAAACGGATTTTTAGAATAAAACCCAGACCCATAAACCCTCCTTGCTGCTGGTGGCCGTGATGGTGGAGGGTGAGCCTGGTGAGTCCGTAGCCCACGGGGGCTCTGGAGTCAGGGATGGTGGTGGTGGCAGGATGTAGGGGGCTCGTGCTTTCGCCCTCCGGGTGGAGTGAAGACATGGCGGCTGCGGTGGATGGAGGGGAGGAGCTGAGACACAGAAGCTGGCAGCTAG
The DNA here is from genome assembly GCA_963575035.1 of Avahi laniger. NCBI lineage: Eukaryota > Metazoa > Chordata > Mammalia > Primates > Indriidae > Avahi > Avahi laniger. The sequence goes on from CAUYSK010111394.1 coordinate 10,985, forward strand.
AGGACAAGGGCAGAGACACAGAGGTGGCCCGGATCGGAGGAACACACTTTGGGTGTGGGGGAGCCGGGGGCCCGAGTCCTAACTCTGCCGGGTATGGGACCGGGGTGGGGGAGTGGGTGGAGGTGGGGAAGAGGGCACTTCCCCACGTCAGTGACTTCCTCTCCCTGTGATGCTGGAGTTGGGATGGGTCCCTGACTCTCTGCAGTGGAATGGCTTAGTGACAGGGATACACTCGAGGGTCCAGGCCCCCCATGGAAGGCCCCTCTGGGGAGCAGCCCAGACCCCTGGCCTCTCCTGTGGCTCTGACTCTGCTGCCCCCTGCTCTAGGTCCATTTTCCCATTTCCCTTCTCCTGCCTATCTCCCTGGGAATATATAAGAAGCTTTGAGGACACTGTCACTTATGAGATGAGGGCTGGGTGGGGTGGAGATTTCTGCCAAGGCCTGGCCTCCAGACACTCTGTCTCATGGCTGGATTTCTTGGACGTGGACGGGGATGCTCTTGGCAACTGAAAAGATGGCAGCTCTTCTCCCCTTCTCTATACGAAAGGCCTCGGGGCTCACTAATGACCGTGCTTTTCAATTACCCCCTAGCAAGGTAGCACAGGAATTATCATCCCCTTTCCCGATTTCTAGAGAAGGAAATTAACAGCCAGAAATAGAAAGTGACTTGCTCAAAGTCACACAGCAATTCGAGCCAGGGCTGCTGGCATGGAGGCCAGTTCTCTTTCTGCTCCATCACACTGCCTCTTCTGGTCCCCCCTCCTCTGGGTCTTGCTGGAGCAGAAGGGACGGTGGAGGCAGGGCCAAGGTACTGTGAACCCGGGATGCCATGCTGCCCCAGTCCGTGCTGGGCACTGCTTGCCTTTGATTTTCCCGAGCGTGCCTGGATTGCCAGCCAGAAGCAGCTAATCCATCTGTGTCCCTGTGCCCGCTGCAGAGCCTCATAGAGGTCCTCCCTCATGTTCTGAGCGGAGAGGTGAGTGATGAGTGGATGAAGGAGGGAAGGAGGGAAGGAAGCCAGTCCCCTCTAAGATGAGTCGTTCTGTCAGCCTCTAAGGCTCAGGAATCAGCCAGGAGAGGCCGTCTAATGAGTCTAGATTAGTTCAAGCTGCTCACTTTGAAGAGGAAGTGGCAGGCCCAAGGTCACAGCCCGCTTTGGTAGAGCCAGGCCTGGAACCCGGGTGCCCTGATGCCTGCTCTGTCCTCTTGCCCTGGGCAAGGATCAAGGACAGGAGGGACAGGAGGATTTGAGCACTTAGAACGGGCTTCACATCAAGTCACGCCAGCCTCTCCCCACCTAATCTCCCCAAATCAATTTGCAAAACTTCCATTAATGGCGTCAGGAAATCTGCAAGCTGTTTAAAGCCCGGGCACTGGCAGTAACTGCCTGCAGAATGGCTACCTGGGGGGAGACAGACATTAACGGGATAATTAAAGATTAGTGTGGCTTTGGGCAGTTCAACAAAATTTACCTTTCTCAGCAGCTGGTTTTGGAAGAACCTGGAGTTGTGGAAGAGCTTTGCACTGTGCTCTCACAAAGGGCTGGGCCAGGTGGCTTTGCTGCCCCTCTTGTTAACACTCCGCTCGCCCCCAGGGGGCTGGGGTCTTCTGGGGAGAGGAACAATGGAGCAGCAACTCAGCACCTTGTTTTGCCAGCTTGGGCAACACTGACCCAAGGTAACACTGCAGAGCAGGGCTTCTCACGCTCTGGTGGGCAGCCACCTCGCCTGGGCTCCCGATTCCGAAAGGCTGGGGTGGGGCCTGTGACTCTGCATTTCTAAGGAATCCCTAGGTGACACCCACGTTGCAAGTTCTTAGACCACACAGCGAGTAGCAGAGCTGTAGAAGTGAGTTCAGATATAAGGACAGGAGCTGTGGCCCAAACATCAGTGAGCACAGGAAGACGAGGCCAGCCACCAGGCTGCCCACCGGTGTTCCACGCCAGCCCTGTGGGGGCACCTTCTTACATGCAAACTGTGGACCAGGGATTAAGACAGATGACTGAAATCCCCAAATGCCTCCAGCACTCAGTCCCCAGAAAATGGAGATAATAATAGTATCTACTTTATAGAACTGATGTGAGGATTAAATGAGATCATTTATTTAAAGCATTAGCTCTGGGCATGTAGGAAGTGCTCTACGTCAGTATGAGGTTTATTCAGTCCTCAAAGACAGTTTTAATGCACAGGAAAAAATATTCAGAAGATCCTTTGGTTTTCGAAAGGAATGTTTAATTTATCAAAGTTATATCTTTTATAAAAATCTAGTTTTTCTTTACATTTTAAAATTTAGCATATAATTTTTCTTCTTCTTTTTTTTTTGAGACAAAGTCTCGATCTGTTGCCTAGGCTAGAGTGCCGTGGTGTCTTCATAGCTCACAACGTCAAACTCCTGGGCTCAGGCGATCCTCCTGCCTGAGCCTCCCGAGTAGCTGGGACTACAGGCTCGTGCCACCACACCTGACGAATTTTATCTATTTTTTGTAGAGATGGGGGTCTCACTCTTTAATTTTTATTATTCCATTCATAAGTCTACCAAATTTTTGCAGTCATTTTTAAGGGGCTTTCGGATGGTGTTTGCTCCATTACAAAGTTAATCAAACATCTTTAAATATTTAAAATATTATTTCGCGAATTTAATATATTTCATTTTTAAGTACTATACTATGTGACTGATAAATCTTTAAAAGTACTTAAGTAATTCTTACAAATCAAAGACAATCTTAAGTGTATATAAATTGAATATGATTTTTTAAAACTTAAAATCACAGATCTAACTCAATTACTAAATTGTGTTTTAGATTGAGATTAAAGGCTGACCTGTTACTCAAATAGGCCAAATTCTCAAACATGACAAGTACTTACAGTACCAAATGTGCCCAGACTCTTTCACATCTAAAAATATTCATCCTGTGGGTTTGAGAATCTCAAACATTTCTATATTTAAGGATGAAAGAGCTTTACCACTAAGGAGATAATTATACCTTCCCAAGTAGTTTTGGGGGTCACCTTCTGGATGGCTGAAGTTGCATAATAATCAGAGTTATTGGCCACGACTCTGCCTGGATTCTTATCAGTGGCACTGATGGAACCCGCTGAGCTCTGTCTTCAGATGCTCTGTCGGGGCTCCATGAATTAAAGAAGGGGATGTTCACACACAGTCCATGCCCTAGTATTCCAGTCCCTTCATTTCTCGATTCTTCAGTCTACTCACAGGAACTGGCCACCCCACCTAGCCCACCACAGCGCAGAACTAGATTTTGCCTTTGTTGGTTTCTCGAGATATTTAAATATCCTCCAGGCTCCAAAAGCCTTTGACTTGGAGGGGGTACTGCAATCCTGTTTGTATTTTCTCTTTCCTCGAGTCATCCTTCCCTAGATAGTACCGTGCCATCCTTTGGAATTCTAGTTCTCTCTCAGGGTTTGGTTTAACTTTGTGATCACAACCATATGTGGATATGCTCTGATAAATAAATGCCAGCACTAATAATTACTATCACTGACATCTTAAAACAAAGGTGAGGGGACTCTCTGGAGACCCCTGGGACATAGGAGAATGCCACACAGTGACCCTCAGGCTCCTCAAGTCCCGGGTGCCCTTGCTTTTTCTCTGACCTTTATGGTGGATAGGAAAGAACGTTGGCTCAGGGTCAGCTCAGAGACCTTGGGCAAGTAGCTTCACCTCTGTGAGACTCAATTTCCTCATCTGTATAATGGGAACTGTAGCATTTTAGTATTTCCCTGGACAGGGTTGTCAGGAGGAACTGATGGGATGATAGCACAGCATATAATACCCAACACATTGTTAGTGCTGCAAAAAGTTATGTTCTTGTTCTTTCAATCCACTTTCAAAATAGCAGCTGATTACACACACACACACACACACACACACAGATACTTCTAGACTTATGATGGGGCTATGCCCCGATAAACCCATCCTAAATTGAAAATAATGTTAAGTCAAAAATGTATTTGATATATGCAGCCTACCAAACATCATAGCTTAGCCTCGCCTATGTTAAACGTGCTTCGAACACTTAACATTAGCCTGCAGCTGGGCAAAATCACCTAACACAAAGCCTATTTGATAATAAAGTATTGGATATTTCATGTGATTTATTGAATACTATACTGAAAGTGAAAAACAGAATGGTTCATTGCCGCTGCCGAGCATCGCGAGAGAGTATGGTATGGCAAATCGCTAGCCCAGGAGAAGTTTAAAATTCAAAATTTGAAGTACAGTTTCTACTGAACACACTTCAGCACCATCGTAAAGTAGAAAAATTATAAGTCAAACCATTGTAAGTGAGGGACTGTCTCTCTGTATATCCATAAATCCATAATTGCAGGGCAAATCCAAGCCAACAGAGCAGGTGTCCCTTTCTGTGGCTGGGTGAGGACGGACTCACCATGTGTGTGGATTGGACAAGGTCTTGGGGGTGGCAGCTGCCTGGCCTAGGGAGCCATGGCCATCTGTCCACCAGCCCACCTTAACCCCACGCTGGGCCCAGTGTCCACCAGCCCACCTTAACCCCACACTGGGCCCACTGTTCACCAGCCCACCTTAACCCCTTGCTGGGCCCTCTCCGCCCTCCCTGCGCCCCTGCAGCACCCTTCTCCTGGGGAACAGCATCTCTCAGGTCATAGAAAGAGCACAGGTTTTAGAGGCAGACAAACCTGAGTTTGAATTCCAGCTCTGCCATTGACTGGCTGTGGAAACTCAGGCAAGACATTTATCCCCTGGGCCTCTCTTTCCCCATCTGCAGAATGGGTATAAAAGAATAATCTCTGCTTCACAGGGATGATGAGGAGAGCAAATACGATGATGTGTACAACAGCACTTTGCAAACTGTAAAGTCCTGTAGGCATGTTCTCTGTAAGGATCATTGCAATATTAGAATGCCATTATGGAAATGACATTTTTCCTTCCCAGGTGACCTGCCTGGCAAATTTCTGAGAGGCAGCACAAATGCCTCATCTACAACAAAACCTTCCGTAGCTGGAGCAAAGCCTTCCGGCAGAACACCCCTCTGGGAGTGTGTGCGGTGCTGTGATCCAGTGCGTGGTTTACAGGTCAGCTCCCCACTGTCTATGAATACATGGGCGCCCTGGACTTTCTCATTGCTGTTTCCCCGATATGCCATCGGCCTGCCGGCCCAGATGCCAGGCGAGTGTGAGGATGATTGACTCACTGAGGACACAGTAAAGCGAGCTCGCCTGTCCCCCCCAAGAATTTCATCTCGGGCTGTCTTCCTTCCAGGTTCCTCCTGCCTCGGGGAGCCCACCTCCCGCCCACTGCCCCTGGCTGGCCGGCTCCCTCCCTCCTCATTTCACGCTCTGAACCGGATGCATGGCTCCCCGTAGCTCCCACTCCCTGCCTGAAGGATTAAATGCAGGGATGAGAAATGTGTTTTCTTATTGTTTTAGGAAACCAAGCAGGGCTGGGGTGAGCGAGGAAGAAATTGAATCAGAGGCAACAATTCATCTTGTGCTAACGGGCCTACAAGGATTCCGGGAAGCCTGGCGCTCACTCACTGCACACCCATCCGCCAGTGGCGACCCCTCCCTTATTGGGGAGGTAATTAGCTGGGACAGTTGGCAGTCAGCACGGGGCCACCCTCGTGTGGGAGGAGATGGCTTTGGGTGGAATTCGATTCTGCTCAGGGAACTCCCATACTGTAGGAGCACACAGGGGACCCCTCTTCACCCTGGGTGACAGCCTCATCCAAATTCCTCCCTGCCATTGCAGCCTCGGCCCAGGTTTCTCATGGAGGTGGCTGGGAGAGATGCAGTGGGAAGGACACAGGCAGACCTGGCTCTGCTGTTGCTGGGTGGGCCACCTTCAGCCTCTGTTTCCCTCTCTGGAAAAAGGGATAAGGGCGGAGACGAATGACTTACAAGGGCTGGCTGGGTCCCATGACTTGGCCCATGGCCTGAGAGGCTGGAAAACCCAATTTTGTCCTTGCGCTGAGAGAGGCCCTGCCTTTGGGGTGACTCACATCGACGGATACCTGCAGGAGGCAGATGCGCACAGCCAGAAGGCTGCCCTGTGCTTCATGCAGAGAAGTACAACTGCCAGGAGGACGGAGCGCCCGCCTCGGCCAGGCGGTGCAACAGACACCCGGGTCCAAATGTGGGCTCTGCCTCTTACCTGTTGTGTGAATCCCTGCAAGTTGGAGCCTCAGTTCTCTCTTCTGTAAAATGGGAAGAATAACGATACCTGCTTGATTGGGCTGTTGGGTGGAATAATGAACACTTGCATGTCAAGTGCTCAGTGCTGGCTGGCATTTAGAAATCACATCACACAATGTTAGCTGTTAGTGTGGTTATTAGTAACAATTAAGCAGGGTCTTAATTAAGCAGGGTTTTCACCCATCCCCTGAGTAGATTTGCCAAGAAAGGAGGAATGGTCCAATCTCCTTAGCCAAAACGCTCTCTCCCAGGGTGAGAGCTGCGGTGGGCACCATCAAGATTTGCTTCTGGGAAAGCCATTCTTTTCTGTCTCCATCGCTGAAAATGCCTGTCCACGTCAGACATATCACAATGACGGAGTTCCCGCTTACTCAATTACAGAGAGTCCCCTCCTCACTCTGTGGTCAGAGTCAGTCTCTGGGCTGAGTCCCTGATGATCAGATTAATTATAATAATGATACGAACAGTAGCATTTGTTGAACACTCACCACACACCCGGCCACTGTCCTAGGGGCTTTACCTACATACACGACACAACGAGCTCTGCGGGCGGTTCTGTTGTTATCCCCATTTTATAGATGAGGAAACTGAGGCCCAGAGAGGGTAAGTAACTTGGCCCAACATGCCGCATTTGGTTAATTATGCCCACTGGAGTGGGGTTTACTGTACAGCAATGCTGTCCTTGTACATATTGCACACGTGGGAAGATCCGTGTCCTAGATAGAAGGGGAAGTGCTGTGGTCAGGTTTTGCCAAATTGCCCCCAACTACATGGGGGCAATCAATAAAATTGATTTTATCAATTTACATCCCTGCCAGCAAAGTATGAGACTTCCAGTTTCCTCAACAGAATGTTATCAAACAAAATTTTAAAAAAATGATAGATTAAAAGTCACAGGTATCTGTCTCCCCTGCTAGCGAGACTGAGCATCTCATATGTCTCAGAGCCACTCCTGTTTCCTTGTCTGAGAATCGTCTGATCATGTTCTTTGTTCACTTTTTAAACCGGGTCTTTGGTATTTTCTCAGTAAATTTCAGTTCTCCTTTAAGAAATTAGTACTTTTTCTGAAATATGAATTAGAGAGTGAACTTATCACTTGTCTTTTAATTTTGTTTATAATTTTTTTCAGGTTAAGTTAAACAATTTTATGTGGCTAAATGTATCCATCTTTTCTTTCTTTCTGGGTTTTGTGGTTTGTGTCCTACTTAGAAAGGTGTTTTGTTCACTTTAAGATTTATCTCTTTTTTAGTACACTTATGGTTTCATTGTTTATATTTAAATTTGAGATCCATCTGGAATTTATTTTGGTGTATGGAGTGAGGTAAAGATCTAACTTGAAATTTTTTCCCAGATGGCTAGTTCCTCCAATACAAGGAGACAAAAGCCTGGAGAGAGGCTGTGACTTGTAGGGGTTCACACAGATCCTAGGACCCGCAGGAATCCTGGATGACCCTGAGCAGTGAGAGGCTGTAGGAATCAGACAGGTCCGCAAAATGATTTCCCAGGACCCAGCAAAGCGACAGGCAATTGCTCCAGGAGTTTCCCTGGGTGGGGAGGGAAGGCAAATGATGAGTCTCCAGCGTATTAAACATCTGTAGAGCATAATAATGGTTAACAGTGCCTGAGCACTGGTTGCAGTGTTCTCAGTGCCTTACAGGTACTAACTCACTTAACCCTCACGACGCCACTAGGAACTATCACTATCCCGCGTTTCAGAACGAGGTTTGCACAGAAGTGCCTTTCCCGGGCTCTCGCTGTGGAGGGGGTGCTCCTTGGTTCTACTGCCTCTCACAGAAGGTGAGCAACAGACCCGAGCTTCTCAGCAGGTGTGGTGGGGCCGGCTGAGCGATGAAGGCCCTGTCCTCCCGCTGGGGCGTGTCTGAATCTCCTGGGGCAGGGATGATTTAGCACTTGACAAAGCACATTCAGTGTTATGATCTTGGGAAATGAATCTTCCCTTTGGAAAACAGAATTTTGTTTTGGAAGACAAACAAAAAAACATCCTCCATGTTTTTCATAATACAGACCACAGCCTTAGGGGGTATGAGATTTTAATGTCACCCCTGTGTATTCGTCAGCATTCTTCAGAGGGATGAACCACTAGGGCGTGTGTGTGTGTGTGTGTGTGTGTGTGTGTGTGTGTGTGTGTTGTGTTTAAATTTATCATCAGGAATTGGCTCATGCAATTCTGGAGGCAAGTCCCAAGATCTACAGGGTGAATCCAAAAGCTGGAGGCTCAAGAGAGTTGAAGGTGTAGTTCCAGTCTGAGTCTGAAGGCCTAAGAACCGGGGGAGCCCAGGGTGTAGTCTTCACCTGAAGCCTGGCAGGCTGAAGACCCAGGAACAGCCAGTGTTTCCTTAGAGTACAAAGGCAGGAGAAAGAAAAACAGCCACGTCCCAATTCAAAGGCAGCCAGGCAGGATGCTCTCTTGCTCGGGAGAGGATCAACCTTCTTGTTCTACTCAGGCCTTCAACTGACCGGGTGAGGCCCCTCCACCTTAGGGAGGGCAATCTGCTTTGCTCAGTCTGCTGATTTAAGTGTTGATCTCATCCAAAAATGCCCTCACAGAACCACCCAATATAATGTTTGATCACATATCTGGGCATCCTGTAGACTAGTCAAGTTGATACAGAAAATTAACCATCATACTCTGTTTAAGGGCCATAGATTTTAAAAAAACAAATTAAGATACATCGTTCCAGTCTATTCAATTTGTAGATGAGAAAACTGAGATCTAAAGAGGTGCCCGAGGTCATAGGTGGTGGCTGGGAAGAATTTGAGCTTTGGAGTTAGGGAAGTTCGAGTTCAATGTGGTACTAACTGTGTGACTTTGGTCCAGCCCCACCGCCCCTCTCAGGCATGTTCCCTCAAGTAAAATGGGAAGCAGATCACCCAACTCTCAGGGTGGTGCAAAGAGTGGGGTTTTCAAAGGGATGAGACCGTCGCAGCTTGTGCAGCAGAGTGGGCTCTGTGTTGTCATTATCGTTTGTGACAGGTGGAGCTGGTCTTGGAAGCTGGTCATTGCTGGTGCTCTGCCTGACCTCAGCAGACAGGTGTGGCTGTTTCTCTTTTCTGTCTCCTGCACTGCTCTGACTCCCCCCAACCCAGTCTCACCCCTGCCCCTAGAGCGCAGATGGGGTGGGCGCCGCCTCTGCAGGGGAGTGGGCGGGAAAGGAGCACCCTACCCAGAGGAGGGTAGGTGGAGGCGGGAATCCTGCCTGCTTGGGAGCTGTTTGAGAGCTGCAGCTCTTGTTTGGAAATACAAATTGCAGCAAATTTGTTGTCTCTGGAGAGAAATTGCATTTGGCAATTTCAATGTTTTTTGCGCTTTGATGCTCTTGTCTGTTCTAGGGGAGGGGGAGTAAGCAGAGGGAATCGCACTGGGCCTCAGCAAAGAAAAATGGAGCCGGAAAAACAACCGACCTAGGGGCTGAGAAAGGCTCTCCCCGAGTCCTGGTGGGGTGGGTCTGTCCGGTGGGGCCATTCTTCAGCCTTGGTCGTGGCTGGGGGCAGGCCTAAGCATGGGGCTGTGTTCATAGAAACATCAGCAGACTCGGACCTGGGGGCTGTCACTGTCCCTCACTGGTGGCCTTGCCCAGGGGTGCAGCTTGGGCAGAGAAGGCAGTGAAATAATGCATCAGGCTGGAAAGGCTCAAGCCTGGTGGTTTAGGCTTCTTTCAGCTGGTAGAGAAGGGTAGCTAGCGAACGCTTCCATAACAGCACTTGCGCGATGCCTTACGTCTACAACTTATTTGATCCCCACAGCAACTCTTTGAGGATTATTGCCCCCATTTTATACATGGGAAATCTGAGGCACAGAGAGGTTAAGTGACTGGCCTATGATCACACAGGAAGCTGGTGCAGGAACTCAAACTTCTTGACTCTTAGTCCCAGATTTGTCCCTAAGTCTCATCTGTGAGGTCAGTTGTGTGCTGACCCTCAAGACCAGGTGTGAGGGAAAGCGTGGTGGGAAGGTAACCAGGGGGTCCTGAATCAAAGAGAATTGCTGGGGTCCAGCCTGTTAATCCTGGGGACTTCCTGGAGCAGCTAGAACAATCGGCGAGGTTTAGCTGGGTTGGTTTGGGGCACCCCAGGCGTGTGACCCTGCACAGAAAGACAGGGAAGCCGGACTGGGATGGCGAGGCAGAGGGGCCCTGGGCAGCTCAGCAGTCTGCGAGGTTTGTGCGAGGAGGCGGGGGAAGGCGCATCAGTGGGCAGAACGCTGGCACCAGGGTTTGGTGCGGACATTTCTGAGGCCCCGCCTTCACGGCAGGCCCTGTGCGGGTGCTGGGGCTGCAGAAATGAACTGCCCTGGGGTTGCTCAGTCTTTGCAAGACAGATTTATAAGCTGGAGGTGCCAGGGGCCCTGGGAGCACAGAGGAAGGGCATGTAGCCCAGGCGAGGGGCAGAGGGATGGCTAAGGAAGGCGTCCTAGGAGAGGGCACTTCTGGGCTGGGGCATCATGAGAAGCAGCTGTTCCACCAGAGGTCCTCAAGTTTGCTTGGAGGGGCTTTCCCCTGGAGGGAATCTCCTGGAGGGGCTTTCGAAAAATACTGATGCCGGGGCCACCCAGTCCTATTGAATTGGAATCTGCCCTGCTGATCCTAATGTGGGAACTGCTGAGTCAGAGAATGGGGGAGCAGGCATTCCAGGCTGGTGGGGCAGGAGGAGGGAGCTGAGACAAGGGACGGCATGAAGGTGGCCTAGACGATGGTGTGCTCAGGCCTGCAGGCCAGACCTCAGGGGCCGTGCAGCAGTGGACAGATGGATGAAGCAGGAAGAGCTAAGAGGGCTGCAGAGTGGGGGTGCTCAGGCACACCCGCAAGCCAGGTCCCAGCTGTCCTGGGCAGCAACCCTCCATGTGGGCAGCCCACCCCATGTCCCGCACCCGTCCTGGGGAGCTGGCCACCTTGGTAAGGGGCACAGATTCAGCTAATACTTCTTTTCCCATCATTGCCTCTCCATGGAGCCGTCAGCCACGCTGCCAGCTGTGTGCAGAGCCCATTGCTTGGAACAGCGCTGGATCAGCCATAAAGAGCCCACGGTACTCAGAGGCGGCTCAGGGCTGCCAGGAAGGCATGGAGGCCTCATGGGGTAGGTGGGGTGTGTCTAATGGCCTGTCAAAGACCCTGGGGCTTGGTGGAAACTTGGAGGGGCCCAGTGACTCTCCATGGCAGCCAAGAGCACAGGCTGCAGGAGGCAGAAGCGGGAGCCCCAGGGGAGGGAGAGGACCCGAGGACTGCTATGTGCCCTGGTCCAGGCAGGGGCTTTTCATGTGGCAGCGGCCCTGTGGGTGCTGGGCTCGCTGCTAAGGCCTGCCTTTGAGCAGGCTTTGTCTTACGGGCTCCTGGCACCAGCCCTGACCTTACAGTGCCCTGGGGTCAGGCAGATCTGAGGCCCGTCCTGGGGCTGCGGCAATATGCTCTCTGACCGTGGGCAAAGGACTTCTCTCCTCTGGGCTGTGGCTGCCTTATTGGTAAAATGGAGCGTGCAGTCCTGGAAGCCTCACAGGGTTTCAGGTGGAAACAGCACGTATGAAATGCTCAGCACGCAGTTCAGGCTCAGCAAACGATTCCTCTTGCATTCTTTTCTCTGCTCGCTGCTGGCTTTCCCCAAACATTGGTCCCTGGGATTAAAGGACTCTGGGTTTTTACAGCTGTGTCTTCTTTAAAGCGATCTCAGATAGCTCTGGATCCTGTGATCTCAGATGACTCTGAGCAGCCACTGTCCCTTTTCCCTTCTCAGGGGAGGGTTGTGGCCCCTTCCTATGCCCTGGTCCTGCCCTGCCCAAGCCAGCTGCCCTCCTTTCCACCCAGAACACCCCGCTGTCTGCACACCCGAGCGCATTGTCATCGAGGCTCCCAACGGTGCCTCCCACGGTTCTCCTGGCCCTGGACCACGCGTGAGGCGTGGATTTCCAGGCAAGAACCACGGGTGCTCTTGGTGATTTCTGAAGGATTCGGGAGAGATGCTTGTTGCTAGGTGACCAGCAAGGGCCTGGTGAGAGAGGTGAGGCAGGACTGAGGTGGAAAACCCTGTCCCTTTTTGTGCTAGTTTCTGGGTGAGTTCCTGCCCCCTGGAGGGTCTTGTTCTGCCCCCTCTTCTCCCTTTTCCTTGTCTCCCCTCTTCAGTGCCTTGGAGACCAGATGTGTGCAGGGATGAGACGAAATCCCAGGTTGTTGGCTTGAGGTTTTTATTTTCTTCCCTTTCACTAGTATTTGCAGTACACGTGTGTGAGAGTGGGCGTGTTTGTGCATGTGCACATGTGTGTGTGTGAGCACATGCATGTGTGTGAGTATAAGGAGACAGCTCACAGAGGGGTGGCCGTGCCGACCGTTCCCCCATGTTGCATGCCAGGCATGAGCTGTGTCACTATGTCCTTTTATGTAACTCATCTCCATCCTCTCCCTGCGTGCTCACAGCCACCCTGGGAGGTAAGCAATCATGTCCTCTTTACAGACATAAAACAGAGGCTCAGAGAGCTAAAGGGAGCTTGTCTGAGGCGCCCCAGCCGGGAAGTGGGAGCTTGGGGTTTGAACTCAGGTTGGCCTGCGCACTCAGCGCCTAGGACCGCCTGTGGGGGCAGGGGCTCCCTCGCTTGGTGAAGCCATTCCCAGCCACAGGGGAAAGGTGGGTGCAGGGCCAGTGCTCTGGCCTAGGACTCAGTAGCCTGAGGTCTGGTCTCAAGTTTGTCTCGATGACGCTCTCTTTGACCCTAGCCAGGCCTCATCTTCTCTGGGTCTCACTGTCCGAACCTGTGCATGGTCTGTCGAGCTGATGTCCCATGGTTTTTCCCAGGAAGGGATGCAAGTCCCCAGCCATAGCCTGATTCCTGTAGACATGGGGGCTCCAAAGGACCTCTCTAGCGAAGGGCAGGCCAGCTCTGGGGGTGTCCCAAAGAGCCAGGATGAAGTCCACTCCTCCTGTCCACTTGGTGGTTCCTGGGCTCAAGCAGACAGATTAGAGTGTGGTTGACGCAGGGGTCTCAGAGCTGGAGCTTGGGGCGAGCCCCACACTCCGGTGAGGTGTCTGAGATGCAGACAGGGAGCTGACTTGTCTGCATGACACCAGGAGAGCCAGTGGTCCCCATCATCGATCCGGGGGATGCCTTCTTGCTGCTTCTCCTGATGAGGGGTCAGGGACTCTGACCCTGAATGCAAGACCCTGAACCATGATGAGTTTGGCTGCTTGGGTGGGGGAATCTCCGCATCAGAGGGGCCAGCAGGAAATCCCTCAGCTGGCTGCAGAATTCCCTCTGCAATGTTGGGGTCCCTGCTCTGGGTGCCATCTGGTTACCAATGACTCTGACTCAGCACAGACCTACTGTGTGTCAGGAGCTTCACACACAATCCAAGAATCATTGCATAAATGGGCTGAGGTAGGTTTGGAACTCAGTCAAATCCACCCCTAGAAGGGCTTGCTTTTGAATATGTGTGGAGCGCTGCATGTGTGCCTGGCTTTGTGGTGTCTGCCTGGCTTGTGCTAAAACCTTCAGAAGCAATATCCCATTTGATTCTTTAAAAACACCAAATGAGGGAGATGCAGCCTCTGAGTCTCTGGGCAGCTTCTGTTGGTCAGTGGCATGAAGCACCCACCGTGGCATTGCCTGGCCTCTGGTGCACCTGGCCTGTGGCAGAGCTCATACCCCTGTCCCCTGGCTGGTCCTAGGGTCCAGGCACCAACATATGCCCCTAGTGGACGGCGTCAGGAGGCACATGCCGTACTTCTGCCAGGGCCAAGGGTGCAGGGCTTTGGCCATGGCTCCAAGCAGCTGGGCATCCCCATAGCTAACTTTCCTGAATGAGTAGCAGATAATCTTCCAGCTGACGTATCCACTGGCATTTATTGTGGTTGGGCCAGTGTTGGAAGTGGAGATATCCATAAAGTGGTGGTGAATATAGGCTGGAACCCATGCTACAAGGATATGAAAAAGTCCATATGTGATATGTGATATGTTGATTAAAATGTACCACTAAAATGGTATTACATGAATTATGACAGAAATGAAATCTATATAAATATGGGTAAAAAAGCAAGTCTCTAGTTGGAGATGAGAACTATAATTCTCATGGTAAAATATCAGCATGTATGTACTTGTATATCACACACGGCTAAGCAGAGAGGGCTTATAAAAGTAAATGCATTAATCAGAAGTTTGATAGTTTATTATAGACCTAAGGGAAAAATCCAGACTTCGTATTGTTGATATTTTGTGCATTAATATATTGCTACATTACAAACATGAAGATACTTGTGAAATTATGTTTTAGTTATTTCCTTTGAAGTCACCTCATTGTACCATCCTCACTTTTGTATAGAGATGCCTCAATTCTAAGTGGTCTAGATCCCCTCTGCCTATTTTTTATTAGTGTGTATATTAAGAAAGCAAAATAAGTGTTATTCAGGAAAAAAAAAAACACCAAATGAGGCAAGAATTATTTCCTCTCCTTTTTTTTTGAGACAGAGTCTTGCTCTGTTGCCCTGGGTAGAGCACAGTGGCGTCAGCCTAGCTCTCAGCAACCTCCAACTCCTGGGCTCAAGCGATCCTCCTGCCTCAGCCTCC